>KN716570.1:26938-42983 GCA_000816705.1 Dictyocaulus viviparus
ATTACTTAGTATATATATATATATATATATATATATATATATATATATATATATAATATGTGTACATACACATATATTTGGGAAAATATACGCCAAATTTCCTCAATTATTCGAATACTTTGTGGCTATGATAAACATTCATTTTGTCGAATGAAAAGATTTATCACTGTAGTTAAATGTTTGTTGATTTCGGTGTCATATAGCATGATCTAAATTAATTCATGTGTTGATGCTTTTTTTTTAAAGTGAGAATGAGATAGTGGCGTTTGGCTATTTTATGGACATTACTTCAAACAGTAGAATTTCAGTCTTGTATGGAAGTGATGTGTCAGTGGAATATAAAAAGCCACTCATTTCAGTTGTTTACTCATGAAAAGTAATTTGTTGAACGTCATTGCAAAAGTGCTCTTAGGACTGAATATTGTATTGCGAATTGTCACAAAAATATGTTGATTGTATTTCGAAATCGTTTTATTATTTATTACATGTTGCAAGTTATTTTAGTTGATTTTGTAACGTGTTTCGCAATTTATCACAATTTATATAGTTTGTATGTAGGTACATGACACGTACTGAATAACGTCATTGCAGGTCGTCACAACATGCATCTCATTTGCGTCCGTCAGCAGGAATGGGATCATCGAGGTCTGGTGGGCGACGGCCACCCGATGATCCTCATGTTGGAAAGTATAAATTGCTCAAAACTATTGGCAAAGGAAATTTCGCTAAAGTAAGATGGCTCAATGTTATGTTTTTAGTTCGGCTTGAATTTGATGGCTCTCTTAATTGTGCTTTCAATAAATTCCTTGAATCATTTTCATATTATAGATGGACGACAGTGTTCTCTGTTTTTATTCTTAATAAACATCAACTCTAGGTAAAACTAGCCAAGCACACAATTACGGGTCAGGAAGTTGCCATTAAGATAATTGACAAAACTGCTTTGAATCCTAGCAGCTTACAAAAGGTGTGTTTTTAGTAATGAATAATGTGTGGTTATATTCCTTAACATCATTTACTCAAATTACATTTGACCCTACTTTTCATTTTTGTACAAGTTATGTACAATATGATGCATTCTCTCAATCGGTTCATAGTTGTTAAGGTTTATCCGCTTGTGGAAGTTTGTTGCGGTGGATTTTATTACGTTTGTTTTCCCTATATAGGTTACCGTTTTATCAAACATTAATTTTATGCTCAGGTTTAGATTTGTAACTATAAAGATTTAGTTTGGTATGGAATCTATAGAATCTTATTTTATGATGTGTAAGTTTTTTGCTTTTCTTCATTACAGTGTTATATGTAGCGGGTTTTCAAGAATTCATTTTCATCAGGCGGAATATATTTAAAAGTCGAGTGTTTCCCTACTCATTTTTATCGATTTTCCGTTAAATTGAGATGGTTTTTCAAGTTATTGATAATTTATATTAATCTATTTTCGATCTTCGTGTCACTTGCGCATCCAGTTTTCTTATGACATACAATTCTGGTAGTAACGTTTATTTAGGTATTTGAAACTGCTGATTACCTGGGAGTATTGGTTCTCATCTATATCCCCACCATAGTTTTCTAATATCTGATGATAAATTCGCTACAGGGCCAGGAATTTTCACTTATTGCTTTAAATTCAATTTGCTTGATTCCAGTTGCTTTAAAATACTTTCAATTTTTGAAGCACACGTCCGCTTCGATTGTGCAAATGATTAGCAATGATTATTAGAGAACGTCAAAAAAGCGTTCTAATAACTGGTGTGTCGTTTTAGCTTTTTCGTGAAGTAAAGATTATGAAGCAACTTGATCATCCTAATATAGTGAAGTTATATCAAGTTATGGAGAATGATCAAACATTGTACCTCGTACTCGAATATGCGTCAGGAGGCGAGGTGGGTTCAGTGTTATTTGTTATTTGACATGCTTTCTTGATGTACCTAATATACCATTCATGAACTATTTGATGACTTATTAGAACGTCCATTATGAATCAGTGCATCTAAACTACCACTACGTTACATCTAGGTTTTCGATTACTTGGTTGCTCATGGAAGGATGAAAGAGAAAGAAGCTCGAGTGAAGTTTCGACAAATAGTTTCTGCCGTACAGTATCTCCACTCAAAGAATATAATTCACAGGTGTTTAATCACGCGTAGTTATTTAAGGATTTTTCTATTCTTCGGATAATGTATTGGAGTGCATAAGATTAAGGTTTTCTCTCTGTGCATACTTTTTGAATTATTATGTTTACTCTACTTTCAACAAATTAATTTTCACAATTGGTCTGCTAATGTAAATTTCCCACGTTAAGCAAGTTATACATAGGAGCTTATTTGTTTCCCATAGTCTGGCGTACGTTTTATTTCTTGCACTAACCTTTACAAGTAATATTCATTATATACCTGTACTATTTTATTAAAATCAAATCGATAAGTAAATCACAACACTTGGAAAAATGCAGATGAATATAATTGCCTTTTAAGTGCAATACTTATTCATAGTGAACAACAGGACTCTAATATCCTGTATTAACCTGAGCAACCCCACGGAATTTTTCACTATCCTCGTTTTATATTATGAGTAATAATAATATGGAATAGTAAAATGAAATGCTGTTAACGTCCAAATACAATAAAATTTACAGAGATCTCAAGGCAGAAAATCTTTTATTAGATGCCGATATGAATATCAAAATTGCTGATTTTGGTTTCAGCAATCAATTCTCGTTAGGTTTGTATTCAATTTGTCTATCAGTAGTTTAATAAGTAATTATGATTGAATAAATAGTGTTTTAGGCAATAAATTAGATACATTCTGCGGATCACCGCCTTACGCTGCTCCTGAGCTATTCCAAGGAAAGAAATATGACGGTCCCGAAGTTGATGTTTGGAGTCTTGGAGTCATTTTATACACTCTTGTATCAGGAAGTCTGCCGTTCGACGGACAAAATTTGAAGGTTCAACCCTTAAGAACCATTCCTGGAGTAATGATAGTCGATAAAAGCAAAGTTTTTGTCTGTGGTTTTTCATATTTGTGAATTCATACGGAGATTTTTGATCCTGAATTTTTAACATATAAATTCTCGTATGAAGTTGCATGATGTTGTTCTAAAAGGTTTCACTAGTTGTTTAAAAGTTAGTTCTCAGGAACTCCGTGAGCGTGTACTACGTGGAAAATATCGCATTCCTTTCTATATGTCTACGGATTGTGAGAACCTACTCAAAAAATTTCTAGTACTAAATCCAGCTCGTCGTGGAACTCTTGAAACAATAATGAGGGATCGGTCTGGTTTTTCAAGTTCTTATTATGTTCTTATACTTGGTAGACTTTTCTGGACAATTTATTCCACACTTTCATGTATCAAAAAGTTTTGATCATTGGGAATATATGTCTTGAATGCCTAAAAAATTCCAGTTTTAAGGTGGATGAATATCGGTTACGAAGACGAGGGCGAGTTAAAACCTTATGTGGAGCCTCCAAAGGATCAAATTGACGAGACGAGGATAGAGAAGCTCATACAGGTTTGTAGAATATTCAGAAATTACGTGAGTCAGCAGTGTGGTAATCAACAAGTATAAATTATGTATGATGTTAGTAAAAAAGCACTTTAGCTTGGATTCAATAAGGGAAGTATATTGGATGCGTTGGAGAAAGAAAAATTTGAGGACATTCATGCTACTTATCTCCTGCTAGGGGAACGAAAGTGTGAAGTGAGTGCCGCTAGATTATTATGAATTTTCTAAAGCATCACTTAGCAGTGTGTTGTTTCTAACTAATCGGAAACAAAGAGAAGTCTTGCTCCTGTCACTTGCATTCATAATTCCCAACTATGACTACTAACACAGAAGGTTGCTTTTTTAGAAGATTTTTACATGTTGGACTGCATTTGAGATTTCACGCGTGAATTTTTGCAACTTACTCAACGGAATTTATGTTAAACAAAGAAGCCACTAAATTTTAACATCATTTGTTTTGACATTATCTTGTACACTTATGGCCTATCCTAAGATGTGACGTAGAAATCATTAGTTTTTTCGAGCGATTTAAATACGATTTGATTCTGGAGACTAGATATATGTCTATTTGGTGTTTTGAATGTGAGCTGCAGATGGATGTTGGTGACTTGGCATTGGCTCAGCAGGCAGTTACGCATTCGACACACAACGTTTCAACAGGTATCGTGTCTCAGGCTGTTGGCACCAACACTGCTTCCATCGCAACGTCGACACAGTCGGTGAGATATGATGCTGTTGGAATATAATGTATGGGTGTGAGCACGATTGCATGAGTCCCTGTTTACATTTGCATGTTACTTTAGTGATTTTCCTGGAATTACCAAGACTAAAAAACTCCGGTAGTAGAAAGATTGCGGAGTTTCATAATCATTGCTTAGCTTAGATATCATATGACTTTTGCGAATTCTCTTCACTTCATTACTTTAGAAATTTTCAAGGACGAGTTGTGGAAACCTAGTACTGTCATCATTAAATCTTAAAAAAAAACTAGTTATTTTGACAATTTTCCCAATTATGTTAGATAATAATATGAATTTATAAACATTTAATGTTGAAATCTTTTACGATATAATTTCTTTAGCCATCGAAGTACTCTCGAACATCATCAGCGCAGGTTTCGAATGCACCAGGCCCTTCTGTAATTAATTCATCCACTCCCGTACCGAAGCAATCATCGCGACGAAGTAGTCAGAATGATGCTGTCCCTATAAGTACTCAGCCACCACCACAAAGTAGTTTGACTTCGGCTGGTCGTGGGCAGGTCGGTTGCTTCGAGTTTGTTGTAACACCTAAGCGTTTTGTTTTCATCAAAGTAGCGTCATTTTTTAAACATTTGTTATTTTCACATATTCTTTGTTCTTTTTCCTTTTTTTTTCTTTGTATTGTAGAAATATTCAAGAGATATCCGACTATGTAATACGCGTTAGTTTAATTTGTATTTAGGTGCAAATGCGTCAACAACCAACTTCTCGGCATGCTGCAATAAGTATGGTTCCGGCTTCTTATCAAACTGGTTCGTTGTTACCGGCATGCATTGTATCTTTTGCATTCTTTTTAATTCCCAGAATGACATCTTAATTACTGCTCGTGAAATTTTTTCTGATAATTATAGGAACGACTGATAGTCACAGAGATTATTTGGCGTCATTTACACGTGGAGGTACGTCGTCCACCGTTTCTTCTGGATCGAGAAAATCAAGTGATCCCAAGGGAAGAGTTCCGATTAATTTAGGCGTACGAGCTGCTGGACAACGAATGGAGTAGGTGTTTAAGCAATCTCAATTTTACCGGACTTCGAATGTTCGTTGGAAAGGATTTTTCGACATTTTCTAGTTTTAGTGGTTCCTCATCGGCTCGCTCAACACATCAATCCCCCGGAATTTCGGCTTCATATCAAATACCTGCTTCAGCTTCTCTTGTTGGGAAGTTGCCTACAGTTGGTAATCATTCTGGATCAAATTCAGTAGCACTATCTCTTAAGTCATCGGCTGTTGTAACGCAGGTTCCCATACCTTTACAGGTTCGTACTGGCTCTCTTTCAACTAAACTAAATACGAAATTTCTTATTTAGAAATCGGGCTCTCAGATTTCACATGCTCCTACTGAACCAGTGATCAAGGAAGATGAAGACGAAAGTAGTGAATCGTCAGGTGCTGCAACGAATGCTGTTGCCACTATCACCCAATTACCCATTATCGGTGGTTCACCAGTTGTTACACAGGTCATTTTTATATTCATATTTTTAAGTTTTCCATATTTATTTATTTATTTATTAACGGGCTGACAAGTTACTTATAAAATTGTGTGTTGTTTACCAACTACTGTGAATTTTCGAATGTCTTGGATTTCTTTACTATGGAGCGCTTTACAATAAACTATACTTTGGGATTTCCCAATGCTTCTTTCTGT
Organism: Dictyocaulus viviparus; assembly: GCA_000816705.1. Lineage (NCBI taxonomy): Eukaryota > Metazoa > Nematoda > Chromadorea > Rhabditida > Metastrongylidae > Dictyocaulus > Dictyocaulus viviparus. The sequence continues at coordinate 32,854 of KN716570.1, forward strand.
ATCGGTTTTGAATACATGTTTCGGTTAATCAATTATTTCCTCTATAAGCTATATCTATTTTTAGGTTCCACTTTCGCCTGTAGAAGAAACATCGGATGCAAAACCTTCTGTTTCTGTCACGCCTGAAAAGGATCAAAAGTGAGTTTTATTTTCGTTTGTTCATTTTCACTCACTTGTATTATGAAACCAAGCAAACTCTTCCGTTAGTACTACGTTTTATCCACTCAATAATCTTTTTATATGATACTGCGTATGAGCAGTATATGTTAAATTCAGTATAGTCCGTAAACTACAAACCATCACGTTTTTCTCAAAGGCGTGATTTGTTAAAACCAAAATCCTTGATCATTATTCGCAAATTTATTGAAATGAGCATCTTTTCAATGATATTCCATTTTTCAAACGGTTTTGAACGTACAACTTAATTTTTTTATATGTTAGGATTGTTTCTTCAGAGTTTAATAATTGTTTATGAGTATAATTTTGTATTGCGTCCTAAAAGACAAACGCTATTAAGCCTTACATGTTATGTATGAACTACAAAATTATGTTTATAAGATGCGGAATTACATTTCAAAAGTGGAAAACCGACAGAGCATCTCTAAACCTAGTATATTATTTTTTTAAAAGTCTTTATTCTTTGCTTATCAGTCTTATCGTAATAACAAAATTTCACATTCATATATTCTTTTTGCAAAGTCTTTTTTGATTTCATGATCACGAATGATAAGTTTTTTTTTCCAAATTAAATTTTGGCTTATATTCATGAAGTTTACTAACGTTGGTTGGTACCGGTAACCTTTCCTTTTGCCAATGTCGTGTTATTGTTTATGTGCTTTTTTATGAATTTTATTTTTAAAACGTATGGAGTTTGCTATTGGTGTTGTTGATAGTCATAGTGATATTAACATAATAATTATCTTTGTTACCACTATTTACTGGCTAAATTTGCCTATTAAACAAGTTTTGATCTTATTGCTTTGATATCTTACTGTTTTGGTTGGGGACGCTGAAGTAAATTTTATAGTACCGTGTCTTTCTTCTGGTGTTTCCTATCATCATCTTCGATTCCTGAGTTCTTTGTTAACAGCATGCATCTTAATCGACAACCGATCAAATTCGATGAAAATTCATGCGAGCAATGTGAGATCGAGGAACATACTAGCGTTCGTATTTATGACGAGGAACGATTCTCGCTAATGCCGCAATGCATTGTCAACAATCCTGACGGTACTGAAGAGCAAAGTCGAAACCAGCTTGCTAACGATGTCGTGGTCGCTGGAGCTAACACATCGCCATATTTCAAGCGGACAATTTCGTTTCGAATGGTGCTTAGCCTTTTTTATTTTTCCTCCTTTCTGTTTCACTCTTTATAGTACTCGCTATCGTGTCTGATATGTATTGCGATGTGGGATTGGTTTGGCTCAGCATTTTATAATCATCTGCAGTGCGTAAAGCTAGCAGCCAGCTGTAGATTTGTGAAGCTGCATAACATATTCGTCGATTATTACTGAAATGAAGTTTTGAAAAAATGGGCATTTTAATGGGTATTTTGTTAAGTTTTGAATTATATTTACAGGCCGTCGCTGATCCACCAAAGTCCTTCAATGCCACCAGCTATGCTGAAAGCCATTTGCGAATTGAGCGTCCGCGGTGCAGCTTCCAAAACTGGGGAACGAGAATCTCCCAAAATGACCAAGTCGGCTACCGGTAACCCACTAGTTTCTACACCGCCTCCTTCGTCTGTTGTACCTCCCACACCTACTCCATCTCAGGTTAGACTGCATGCGTAAAGATTTCAAAACGACCATTCGTTTTCTGATCATAATCTTGGTGTATCTTATGATTTGATGAAAAAGAGCTGTTCCGTAAACGTGTCAAAAGGCTGATTCTGCTATAAACATATTTCGAAGTTTCTGTTATACGTAATGATGCTGAGTTACTTGCAAAATTTGGAACCTCATTCAGGGCTTGAACCGTATTTATAGAAGTTGGGTCTGTTGTACTACCGAAGACTTGGATCCGCGACCACTAAATGCTTCATTATAACTTATCGTAGTTGATGGGAAATAAGAATACTACGAGGATTATTTCTCGTTTTTTATTCCTCGGATTTCCTATACATAGTATTATCCCTTAAATATCAGCCTAACTGTATGTAACCTCAATATCAGCTTACTAGATTGAACCCGTTGCTGGGTTTTGATTAGATACTCACCTAGAAATATGTGAAACATTAAGAGTGGTCGCAGAGATAGGGCTTCGGTAGTACAGTTGGTTAGCACTTGTAGATTTAGTCTTCTTTGAGATTACACGTTTAACGATAAATTGTGCATCGTTACGGATGTTTGAGCATCATTATAACTCATCGTAGTTGACAAAAAATACTGCGAATTTTCCATATTATTTCGTTTTTGAGCAAGAGACATTGTAGTATATGAGGAAAAGTGGATTTCGAGGAAAACCGTTTTTGAGCGCTGTAAGTTTCACATCGCTGGCTCACAAAGCATGTAAATCCGCTTTTTTGTTGTATGCAGAATGACAGCATCAAATTATTCTTTTAACTGCATGGCTATTACAAGTATACAAGTCTAGTTTCAGTTGACGTTTCGTACTTGATATAACGAAGCTATTTTTCTTCATTGGCAGCCCTGTATGAAGCCCTTGTATATTGATATGTAAAAATTTTTTACCAAGATAGTTTTATAACTATGCAATTTTTTGTTAATAGCATGCAACAGAATTTTCTTGTCAAATGCTCAGATTTCATTGGTGTCAAGCTGATGGGATTCCGTCATTACATCAGCAAATAATATAATTTGAATGCTGAGCAAATAGGAAATTAAGTAGTTTTAAGCTCCGAAATTCCTAGTGAACTGTTTCCGCTTTTCTTGTCGTATGGTAGTTCAGCGCTTTGAGCTATGTAGTACAATAGAATCATGTATCTATTAGATGTTATATGGTAGTCTCAATGATCTAGACGTTCACGCCTTCTACCACCGTACAATCATCAACAACACCTGATCAACGAGGTGTCAGCACCGCCACTACTACAACAATCACACATTCAAATACTACTGCATTTCCACGTAATACACGAAATAGACAAACTTTTCATGGGAAGACTGACTACAATAAGGTAAACTTATGTAAAAATAAAGGTCATATAGGTCAGTTATGAGTACATTCCAAGTAAGTTTTACAATTAGTATTTTGTACATTTAGCTTTTTCAAACTGTTTTTCATGTTAACGCCTTTTTTGTGATTGTTTTTCAACAATTGTCTTGAGTAGTATTTTACATTTGAAATGTTTATGGTTTGATGTCATAATTCAATGTTTGGATGTTGTCATTTTTTTCTCTAAATTTTTGTAGCATGAAATTTTTATCTAATTCTATATTTCTCTCTTAGCTCTGGGAAACGGTTGTTTCTCGGACGTTTGCGTCCATTTTATGTACGTCTTAACAGTAATTTGCTCAGGTTAATGGAGATGATGAAGAATCAGAAGGTGAGCAAGTTCCTGCAGGGCAGTCTATCGGAAACGGTCAGAAAGGAGGATTTTTTCTATCAAAACTCACAAAACTGACGCGACGGTATGCTGTTTTCTATTTTCTCCTACATTTGCCAAAAAACTCAAGTTTTATACAATTCTAGTGGAATCCTACTTTAGCTAAATTTTTGCTAACCGTATTTGTCTATTTAACATATTTGAAAGTTTGAAATTGTTGTTGGATTGCTAACATTCTGTATCAAGTTTTTACTAACATTTTTCTTTATTTTAACTATCAGAATAGCATTATACCCACTCAAACTAACTATATGAGACTTGTTCCTTTCATTTTAGTGCACTTGCGTATTGTATGCATGTACACGAACTTTTTACAAATGTTCCTTTCAAATATGTGCTTGTGTTTTAATTTAAATGATTGTTACCAATTATTGGTGGACGACGTTTTGGTAAGGTGTAACTGTCACTGACGGGAGGGTAACGATGGTGGTGGTCAACTGCTCATAAGTTCACATAAATTCCTTTAGCTACACATCTTACTTCACTGCTTCATTCATCATTCGTAAAATCGCCAATTAAGCATTCATCTTATTGGTTTCATCAGAATCAAATGTGGGCTATGCGTATCACATATTTCAGTAATCATTCGTAATTAATGTGTTATGTATGTAAAGCCAAATCTAATTTACCTGAATCTGATTAATATAAAAATAGCGGTTTCTGGTAAAAAAAAAAGTAGTAAATTGTTGCAGGCGCTGTGTAAATGCATTATTTTTTCTAACATTTGCACTAGAATTTTTTCAATTGAATATTTTTACATAATTCGTATGGAGTTATGTTAGAGACGAAAATTTTCAGAAGTTTACAGCAATTTTTTGCAGTTAACAAGTACATGAGAGTTCAATTCATATTTAGTCTTTTTTGCCATAATCCTTGAGGTGACAGAATACCCGCTTGAACCCTTTTTACAGTAGCAGCACTGCCTCGTCTGCTGGCGTAGCTAGTGTGGCTTCTAGTTGTGGTGCGGCGTCTACTCGCCGTGCCCTCCATCATTCTATGTCGATGGCGGGGGCAACACCAGATTACAACCCGTCAGTGGTAGCCTGTGGACACCATTACGAAAGCGGTCCTGGTCTACCAGTTTCTTATGCAACTCCTCGTAGGGGACCTTCTGAAACAGTTGTTCAAACATCGACCGGTCATCCTACATCGAGAGTTGGTGCAGTAGGTCCTAGTGCTGGGACTTTAACTAGCGCTCTGACCCAAATTCGGGAAGGTCACGCAGTTATTCCTTCTGGCACTGCTACTCCACCTCCAAGTCGTGATGACGAGATTAAGCCTCGTAGCTTACGATTTACATGGAGCATGAAAACAACGAGCAGTCTTGCGCCGGACGAAATGATGAGGTTTGTCATTGTTAGTGATTACTAGAATATGCACACACAATATTTATAAGTAATAGAAATGTCATTACTTCAGTTTATCTTGGTATCATGCAAATTCAAATATGTTTCATTAAGTATTTTTAGGGAGATTCGTAAAGTTCTTGATGCCAACAATTGTGACTATGAGCAGCGTGAACGTTATTTAATTCTTTGTGTACACGGTGACCCTAATGCCGACTCACTGGTTCAGTGGGAAATGGAAGTATGAAGTAATACATTTTTTGCCCTGATTGGAAATACTACTTTATTTTAGGTTTGCAAACTTCCTCGTCTAAGCTTGAATGGAGTGCGTTTCAAACGGATTTCGGGCACTTCTATCGGGTTTAAAAATATTGCGTCTAAGATTGCACAGGAGCTCAATTTGTAGATTACACAAATTGTCTTATTGTCCCACAGTATATAGGTTGTCCACAACCTGGTGAAATACCCTACACGTTCTGATTCTAACATTTTCTCCTTTTGGTTGATTTTTTCCACAATATCTAAGAAGCACTGTGAGATTATCATTAATAACTCGTGGGTAGCACTTAATTTGATTTCAGTTCTTCACCCTTCTACTAGTTCACGTTTTGTAGTTAAGTCTTACCAGATGTGTAAACTGGGCTCTGAATTTTATATCATAGCTCGAAATAAACTAGTTTGTTAATATTTGGAGTATGCTCTATATGACGTAGAGCTCCGCAGGCTTTCCCATTTACCTTCATCAGTTGTTGATTGCATTATTTGAAATAGTATTGCTTAATGAGGCAATTTTTTTTCCAATTTCATAAATCCCACTTTGTTTTTTCTCTCTTGATGCACAGTTTTGATCTTCATCGTATTTTGTCGTATAGTTTATATCTAACTCCTACGCTTGAAATAAGTGGATTTCGAGAATGTTTGTAATTTTTCTATCAGTCTTGTCATTTGCAATTTAGTAATCTATTTCACGTTTTACTTGTTGTTAGCCGAATATGTATACATGGGTGTTCACTAGCTGAAATCGCAGTATTTCATGGAACTTTGTGTATCTCATAAGTTATAATTTTATATTTACCGCGATTTCCGAGTATTTTGCTTTGATGAATCCGATCATAGTATTAATTTGTTGCTTTCGACGGAATATTTCGTTGATCTATCTGTGATTTCACCGGGCTAATGTACGGAGGTTAACTCCTAGCACGGACTTAACGAACAATGCTCTGCCACAGTTTGTTTTTATATCGGGATGATGCTCCTCATGTATCACTTGCTTGCTATTATAAGGCTAATTGGCGGTTTTTCTATTAATAGGTCATTTAATTTTTGATTTCTACTGGGATTGACTTCTTGATTATACACTACTCGTTCTTGTGAATACATGTTGTAATGTTTGAATATCAGAATTCTAGTTCTTGAATATTTAATAATAACATTGGAAGATCATTAAAAACGTTTCTATTTGGGTATGTGGCTAATATTTTGTTGTGATATTGCCGATGTCATTTACTTTTCGACGGCGTCGATGCGATTTTTCGTCTCGTCTTTCGCTGTAGTGATATTATTTTTTGATTTTGGAACTTAAAGCGTCGATAGGGCTTACGCTCAATTCGTGCGCTATTTATTTATTATGTTAGCGACACAGCATTAAATACTTGCTTTACTTATATTCCTTGGAATTCCACAACTTGTTGCCATCTATTTTTCAAATGTTTAGTTGAAGCTATATACTTCTTTATCGAACAACGGGTTTCGAATCTTCATCATTAACATCGTAAGGCCTGTAATCTAAAATGTTGCTTTGCTTGATGAGCATCGGCAAACATGTTAGATTCCGTCTATTTGAAATGAGTACATAAAATTGCTCGAATAAATATCCATAAATTTGCACTGAAAATTGAAATCATCATTTTCTTTCTCTGGAACTGTTTGAGGTTCATCGAAACGCGTTTAGAATATAAATCTGCCGGAAAGCTAGTACTGGTCAGGTGTGACCCTCATGTATTATTCAAATAATAAACAATTTTATGGAGTGCAGTCATGGTCGTTAACAGTCAGGTTAACATCCTGTGATTTGTGGGACAAGCGCTGCTGCAACTTATTTTGAAAGTCTTGCAGAGTAATCTAAGTCAAAAGCGGCTTGAATGAGTGGAAATTGGAGTCTGGAAGATTAGGAGTACTAACATGGTGGAGTTTGTTCACCATAGGTCATTCTAATGAATAGACTTTCAATCAATTTCATGGAAGACAAATGCATTTAAAGCCGTCGCATTGCACGTGGATCAATGTGGAAGTTCCATTCTTTCCTTTTAGAATTGGTACAGCATCGAAAAATGACCTGATGGAAACGGGCAGGTTAGACGGTCTCAAGAATAATGAGGCAGGCTTGTTACCAGAACGAATGGTTGTAGTTGAAATGTTGGAGTAGTATATTTGTGATGTTGGAATAGTTGCAATATAATAAATATAATAGTGTAGTTGTAAATGTCAATCTGTATATAGTGTGATAGTCGAAATAACACTACGAAATAAGTAAGTAATGTAGAAGTGAGTACATTAATTAGTAATGCCATTACACTGTAGTAGTAATGGCTACATAGTGGTTGAGTATTGTAGTGAAATTATAATTGGTACTTAAATAATATAGGCGTTTACACTGAACAGCCCATGTTGAGGGATGCTCGTATGCTTCCGTGTGCATGTAATATTATGGATGTGACTTGATACAAGCATGGTTTATACAATCATTTGAGTTAACTTTTACTTGCCAAGCCGGTGCTGCTAATGTTAATAAGGTTTCTTGAATGACGATTTGCAAATTCCGTAAAGATGGTGTACCCTGGCATGGGTGAGGTTCTTAAAAGTGGTCTACTCAATCTCTAATTATTGATTGGCTTGTTGATAATATAATACTAATCACAGGATAACAGAATAGCAATGAGGGGATTTTTCTGTAAATTTGCGGAGAATATGCTTTATCGTTGTAAATAAAAGTTTAATGTTTGCCCGCAGTTTCAAAGGCACGAACAATAGACAATCTTAATCGGTAGTTCAATTTAAAAACAATTTGAGGTTGTGTGCTGTTTGTTATTCTGAAGTCCTTGATAATGATTCCTTAGATATTAGTCGTGCTACTCTGTTGCGCTAGTGCTATGCGTCATTTTTGAATTTGCTGAATCATTTATAGTATGATTGAAGGATGTTGACATTACAATTGGCTGTCGGGGCTTTCAAGTGGTACTCATGCAACTTGCGCTAACTGAAAATCAAATGTGTTATTGATAGTGAATATAGGGTGGATTACATATGAATATGATCACTGGTAAATATTGGTTTTTATCTGTGAGCTATCCCAGCTTGATTGTTTGGAGCCGAATTTCCTTCAAAGTTTTAAAATAATCTTACCGATGCATGGTTTCACAAGTGAACAGAACAAAATATATGTTTTCGAATCGTTTTTTAGCGATAAGTGATATGATAAACAATGATGATGGGAAGAAGAGCCGTAGGGTACAGTGATGTCGCACAATTTTTTGATTTCATGATTTTTTGCGCTATTAAACTCACTTTATTCGATGGGTGACGTTTCGACTGCTTCTCTTTCTTCAGAGCCTCGAAATGTCCGGCTATTAACGATTTGTTCAGCTAAGCAGCAACACTATTCAAATAGAGGGAAGAAAATTTTCTCTATTCAAATAGAGAAAATCGTCAAACCCATAAAAAGGACAAAGTTTTGATATACTCATTTGTTATTAATGAGTCTTCTACTCTTTATATCAACTAAAGGCTAATCGTGTGGAAATCACATGAACAGGCAGTGTACCTTACCTTACTTATCATATAACGCTTTTGTACACTGTCATATCACGTGGGATCTCAAGGCATCAAATTGAAACCTCAAGTTTAGGTACTTACTATTTAAACAATGCGTAGAAATAATACATCGTAATTACAATATTGATATATCGAGAATTGATATGTGGAAATATATGGACATTTGCATGAGGCTAATTAAATGATCAAACAAAAATAACTAGCAAAATAAAAAGGTGAAAAAAAGCTGCTTTGGCGGCTAGTGGAAGACATGGGGGATCCATCTACTCTAACTGATTATTTAGAGAGCAGGCGAATACTTTAACAAAATAACAGTAGTCTTCTTTAGTCCCTTAACCAGTTCATTTTCCATTCCGTTACCAGAAGCCAATCAAAACCTTGAAATTTCAGTACCATTTTGCAAGTTCAAGGATTAGCATTTGAAATCAAGGGTAAGTGCACGTTTCGGAGGCTGGCTCAACAAATCAATGACATAGAAATTCCGTGAAAAGTCATCCTTTATGACGATTTTCAAACGCATACGTGTTATATGTGAATGCTGAAATTGAGAGGATAAAAGTTCTTCGGGTTGATAACAGAACAATCAAAAACTGGTTCATGAAGCTCAGTGTAAGACGTCGATTTTTCAGTACGAACACTATCGTTCAATGAAAATTTCATCAAGTACTCCATCCACATAATAATGCTGAAAAATGCTTACAGTATAAACATTTTGTCGTGTTGCCGAAATCGCTTCATTTTCTCAATTACGGAAATAAAAATGCATCTTCGCTAATACTAGGAAGCGATTGCATGTTTTCAACGATATTCTCTCCATACATCACTGGCAGGCGAAGGATCAACCGAATACTAAGGTTGCATGTGGAAAAGACTGCAAGAATGTTCCGAATATGCTTCAGTTCTCCATGTAGGAAATACTTGAAATTAGAAGAAGACTGGTACTAGATCCAACTGCTATCCACTAAGCACGGTTGGTAATTAAAACCAGATCTAGAAGATCGTTATAGAAAAATTTAAAAGGGTTCAAACAAGAAAGTTTATTGGAAGCAGTCAAAAATCACTGGTCTGAAAAATTGCCGTCAGGACCTTCGCGATTGCCGTGTTCTCTGTCAGGTTTGCTGAAAGACGGGATACCGCCAACCTTTGACACGCAATGGATTTGATGACGGAAAAATTCTATATCAATTTTTAAGCGTCACGATTTGATTGGGAAACCCTTATATACCCTCCGGAAGTAAGCCACAGCAAATTTCTTCCTTTGAAGTTCATATTGTGATGAAGAGCAATGCAAACATCTTTCTAAGCGACCATCTGCAAGTTGGGCGGACGTGTTTGAGGTAAACGTCAGAAAGATGTATTCGCTGCTGCGTTGTAGTGTGAACTCT
>KN716570.1:43372-64336 GCA_000816705.1 Dictyocaulus viviparus
TTTGAAAAATTGCCGTCAGGACCTTCGCGATTGCCGTGTTCTCTGTCAGGTTTGCTGAAAGACGGGATACCGCCAACCTTTGACATGCAATGGATTTGATGACGGAAAATTCTATATCAATTTTTAAGCGTCACGATTTGATTGGGAAGCCCTTATATACCCTCCGGAAGTAAGCCACAGCAAATTTCTTCCTTTGAAGTTCATGTTGTGATGAAGAGCAGTGCAAACATCCTTCTAAGCGACCATCTGCAAGTTGGGCGGACGTGTTTGAGGTAAACGTCAGAAAGATGTATTCGCTGCTGCGTTGTAGTGTGAACTCTTCATTCGTTCTCGAGGGCGATCACGCAACACGTGCTATAGTATTGGTATGGAGAATTGACCAGCTATTACCAATTATGGTATAGAACTCGCATCAGCTACTCTTCATACTTCTTCAGATTAAGGTCTTCTAATTGAATCCTTAAGTCGGATTTTGTCGTTGCTTTATTGCCGAGATAAAGCAGATATATTGGACATTATTACATATGTTTGACCAAAAAACTAGAAACCTACAATACATTATTTTCTTGTATTAGGCGATAATAATTCGATATCTGAGTAATAATCTTCATTTGTACGTTCCTCGTGGCAATGAACAACTTATCTTGAAGCAATTTTTTGTTCGCCTATAAGAGTTGCCACGTTCACTTTGGCATTTTCTTCATTTTTGTTCTACTTTTTTTCTTGGAAACGTAGCCGTTGTGATGTCATGGTAATAAGGCATCCTGTGTATTCGTTGATGTCTCATGATGGTATGAATCAGTATGAACGGCGACTCTGAGCTTGAAAATCATGCAGCACGGTTTTTAAAAACCACTTGTTTCTCATTATTCTTTTGAAAATAGCTGGCCCATTCAAAATATGTTACCATGTTGAATAAAAGGTTATTAGGCTGGTCAAAAGCTAATTGGTATTTCAACGTGTAAGAATCATATCATTATAACTAGACCTAAGTTCATGTTTATTAATTAGGATAAATGCGTTTACAATTAGTACATCTGTGCCAACAAAAAGAGGGTTTTCACTACGTTTTTTGCAGCATAAAAATTCATGCTTTGGAATCCAATGAACTCTTGGAAAACATGTTTTGCATTCGCATCAGTTATGAAAGCGTATTTTCCTCAAGTTGTTGAAATGCCTAAGAGAGGATTATATGGACGAATAAGGCAAAATTTGCATGAACACACAGCACAATTCGATAATTTCTTGAGCGATCGTTGTGCGACGTGCTTAGAGCGCAGAAGAGTACACGAACACACTTAAGGAGGTTTTTTCACCTTTCTTGTGTTGGATTCGAATGGTAAATGACATTGAAATGGTCGACAATGAGTTATGATTCAAAATATCACGTAGTCTTGAGTGAAACGTGTTTATTGTCGTGAACTTTCCATAACTACATCTTCCACCTTCAAGGCTTTTGTTTCCTTTACAATCACCACTGCCCTTTCGTTGGCAGCTCCTGAGCGCTACGATTTGATGATGTTAGCAATCCTCTCTGGTGCTTTACGATCACTTTTGAAATCGAATTTGAAAATCACTCAAATTTTTTTCTATCTAATGTCCTTTCTATAGCCTAAAATAAATCTGAAATGAACAGCAAATAGTACGTCAACGCCATCAAAGCACAAAGCGTGAAATGCACATTAAATTGATGAATAATATAATTATATTCATTCCTAAATATATTTCAATATAAAACGGCAAATATCAACAATGCTTAAACTCAGTCATTTTTTAACCAGTTTATTCGAAAGGGAAATGTTTCTAGTTATCGAGGTCATTGTGAGGATTGTTTAGTGACTCTTGTAGGGTACTAAAATGATTCGAGGGATGACATATTTATTCTTGAATTGTACAATTTCATTATGCCGAGTTTTATGTGAGTGTGATCTTCCGTATTTCAATGCCTTCTTTTTCGATCAACTAATTTGAGGCTGTTCATTAACTCATTTATTCTGATTGACGTTTTCGACGATTTCGCCATCTTCGGGCGATATGATTTGAATTTCTGATTAAGTTGATTCCTCGTACCTCGAAGAATGAAAACATTACATTGATTCAGCAAATCTTACGAGGACATTCATCATAATTTCACGTTTCTCTGAGGATGGTGGAATCATCGGAACGTTAACTAGACTCGAAGAAAAAGTGCTTTCTAGTAAATCAGGAAAACAAGCTTTGGAACTAGATTAGATTGTTTCTTGAGTACTCGTTTTCCTCTACATAATAGAAAAAAATATTATTCAAAAGTAAAGTCTAGTAGTGATAAGATGACAATTCAAATAGTTAAAGCTGTAGATGCGAACAAAATTATTGCGTCAAAAGAGACACATTACACGACGAACGGTCAGATTCATCAGTTAGCGTACTCATGGCAACATCTTTGTGACAAGTGAGAAAGTGGTGATTCTGAATAGCTGTAGCATATCGGTGTTGCGGTTCGCATGAACATGTATAACAAACCGAACTCTTATGAAAATCAAGTTTCGAAAATGCTGGGCTAGAAAAACCAACATGTATTCTAAAAAATTCGTTTGTCAACCTCATAATTGTTTCATATGAATGAAAATTTTGTATGCTACGTAATTGATACTTATCCTATTTCCAATAGAAGAGTAGCTCTTTCTTAACGTTTTCCTATCACGTTGCTACCTGCTTATTATGTATTTCACCTAAATGAAACATTTTGGCATGGTGAGGCTCAAATAAGTTCCAGGAAATTATATTAACTGGTTCAATCAGCTGCTTTAAGTCACAGTCATTTATAAAAATTCAAAACGTGTTTAGCTTGTAGAGAATTATTTGAATTTCACGCGAACAGCATAATGAGAAGCCAGATGCAGCTAAAAACGGACATTTTTCTTTCTTGTTCTATAAAAACAATGTTTTTTGCTGTTCTGTTTCGTAAAAAAGCGATGTTTTCTTAAGGTTTGGATCTATAAAAACCTAAGCACAACTTTATCGAAGATATTTTCGTGGCTTTGTAAACACATTTCCAATTTATTTCTAAATATTCGAAACGCTGAGTTGCAGGGATGTTATTGAGTCTCACACGAGATATTGTTGTGTTAGATTTATCACTATCGACTAACTGAGCTTTCAGCCTCTTTGATCTCTTTGAAGGGGCGGATTTATTGTGGAGGAAGAGGGTGCAACTCAATGTTTCGCTGTATCACATCACAAAGATGTGAGCGGTAATCATCACGGTGTCTCATCAAACTAATTGTGGAGTTGGTATGAAGCTGAAATACTCTGAGTAGCATCAGTCGGTTTAGTGATCTTATGAATCGAATCCATTCAAATTGAGGTTTAATGTCTGGACAGTGTTATTTCTTAAAAGTTCATTATCATATGAAGTATTTGGAAAATACGTAGGCTTTTAATTACGTTAAATGAAACAGGTGGATTAACTTTTGATATAGAGTGCTCATCAGAGGAAAAAAAACCGCTGACTTTTTACCAGATGACGTCACAGAAGTGTATTAGAATTGGAAAATATGATAAGGACTGAAATTCTCTCGGGAGATATTTATATTTACAATGCTTCCGACCAAACGATGCTGAGTTTTATTAACTATTGAAATTGCAAGTATTTTATGATTTCATTGTAACGAAAATAAAAACGAATACATCAGACCACTATTCATTTCAAAACAATGCAGACACATATAAAAAAAAATGAACTATTGTTAATGAGGGTAGACATCATTCCTCTAGTATTGGCATTAACGGAAAAAAAACTGCATTCGTATTTGACTTACTAGATCAAAACTAAAAAGAAAAACTGTACTATGAAATATTTCTAGCTGAAAGGCAAGCACAGTACAGGGAGAAGTCTTCATGATTATTGTGCACCTGGTACCAGACATTGATCCTGCGGAAGTTGTCAGAGGAATCTAATGCCAAAAACCAGCACTGACTCGCTAGAAGATGGTGAACTCAGGTCAGTGTAAAAAGTAAAGAAAAGTTCTGCTTCAATTCTAATCTTAATTAGCTATCGTGATATCTAAGTTCCTTTCTACACACCAACTCTTCTTCGCACTCACATAACGAACAAACTAGAATGCTTCGGATACAAGTAATGTATTGTGATTATACCGATGAGCAATTAAGATGGTGATGAGGAGACTCAAATAGAAAACATAAAAATTCAACTGTTGATACTGAGGGATTGATAGAATTTTTACATGAATGCAACTCAAAAATATGGCTTGAAAAGATGATATTATTTTCATAATTCGGAATATATTTGCAAATTTTGTTAGTAGAAGTTTGTAAAATGTTGGTATTCGCGTGTGCAGACACAGATGTGTACTAGTACTAGTACTAAATGACGTCATATTCAATGTAAGCTTCTATTCAGCCAATTGTTTTCATAATTAAGAAAGAATTATCCTTTCTTGGCATCTACACTTTCTTCTTTCTGATAAGTACGTTAGATGAGGTAGTTATCACTTTTAAAGGTAATCATGATAATTGGTGACTTTTTTTCGTTGCACTTGATGTCATGGAGTCCTCTCTTTTCACTGTTCAACGATACTACGGCAATGAAAACAGTTTGTAGAATTGTTGATTTGAGTATTGTCAAAATCTTAGACCACCACATAAAGATAATATAAATTTTGGTCCCGTTCAATCCCTGTGGGGCTCGCCATGCTTTCGTCATCAACTTGATGTTGTGAAAGTGATTGAATGCTATACTGTGCTACATAATGACATGAGGTGGATAAGTTATGTAAAGTCAATGCTAATTATTTTTCCAAACTTTCATCGTACCAATCTGCGGAACTCATAGGTGTTTTGGATTTAGCACACTTATAGACCAACGAAAAACGCTGGCTGAGGAGCACTGCGGTATCTCCTATCACCGAACTATATGCCCCTACAAACTTCTATTCTCATCACCCATCACTTCAGATCATAAAGGTAAATATTTCTTATCATAGACATTTATACTATACAGTTGAGTACTGTAGAATCAATGTGCAGTACTAAGGTTTTCAAATTGATCGCTTATATGGACGCTATGAAAGGAGCTGAATACCCTTGTAGGAATATAAGAAAGTCAAGAAATTAACAAGAATTCAATTCTCAGTATTAAGTGATAATATTAAAGAGGGTAGTTATGAATGAGATAAAATTGCGTTGTGCTTATTCGATAACTATCAGTTATTCCTTTCCGGAAACACAAGTTTATAATCGCTACGACGAGTGATTAGAAGCTTATCCCTAGGTTTTCAATGTTTCTAAATACTATGTTTTTATGTTTACAATTATCAGTGTTTACATTAGCAGATAAAGTGAACAGCAGTAGTAATAAAGCTGGCAGTTGTTAGGTGTTGAAGTTTTTTCTACAATTTTCAGAGAACTGCTTATTATTATTTCAAGTGGACTTTGTATTGTTCTCTGAGAAATTTCCTTCTTTTTTATTCTTAAAATCGATTTCGGCAATTTAACACTCATTGTTTAGAGAAAAAACAATACAAACTTATTATTCAAGCAATGGGTTGTGAGGATGAGTTAAGTTGAACTGACTGCAACCGCAGTATTAATAAAAAAAGATCTAAAACATTAATTAAATGAAATAAAATACAAAGCTTCAAGTCATCCATTGAACAGATTCTCACTATCATTGTATTTTACCTAAGCTCATTACAGATATTGTGAAGTATTGCGTCGCTTATTTGTTGATAAAAAAAATCACTTTGCAGAAAGAAGATTAATTTCTAGACTCAATAATCAATCAAGAGGCACAAGTGAACGGTTTTAACATTATGCATAGGGTGTGTCGGATTTATAAGATAACTTCAAATCGTGATGAAAAATATTATTTCTTTCAGTGAGAAACATATTTGTTATTCAATAGAAAATAAGTAAGTTATTGATTCGTTGCCCCTTGGGATATGTAGGACATTTTCTTGAATGGTAATCATTACCACCTCAACGGGTACAACACATTCTACCTCACGATTATTCTCTTCCATTAGCTCTCGTCTACTACTACTTGCTATTTTGTGATCGTTTCGACAAAGTAAACACATCGACGAGTCACCCCTACAACACACGATGGTGATACCAACGGTGATTTGAATCTACTTAGATAAGATTGTTATGCTTCTATGCGATAATGGAGTAATTTTAAGTTAATTTTTGTTCTATTAGAATAATTTCAGGGAAGCAAAGGAACGATCGGGTAGGTTTTGCCGTTGCTTTTCTTTAATGATTTTTTTTTTATCTCATAATCGCAACATATCCTACAACGTCAAGTGACTCGCTACAAAAATTTCCCTGTAATCAAACAATGTTTTTTTTGGTCATGACATTAAAAAATATCGGATATCTGATAACGGAAAAAACCAGAAAAGTTTTCATTGTTTTATCTAACTAACACAATTCGTATTGGGTGCGTCTTGGGTTCGTCCCCAAGGCGATATCATGAAGGTTATTGAATGCGAATCTGCTCCATACATTGGCTTAAAATTAGCAATCTCTACCGAGTCAATGCTTCTCATCTTCCCTAAATTCTTTGGGACCATCTTATCAAGGCAGTGAACTTGCCGGGTTTTTCTGAGGTTCGATCTTTTGTGCTGTGATTCAAGCCATAGTATTGCAGCGTCGCATTCTACCATTGTGCTACGTGACCCGACGATATGAGGTATATAAAAAATATAACTCACACATTTACAAACACCTTCTGTATTTTCACAGATCAGCATCTTCCAGTGCTCATGACGTAAGAATCATTGTAACACAAATTAGTGTAATAAATAACGGCAAAACAGAAAAATATGTTTTGTATAATTTGTTTTCGGTGAAGTGAACTATCGTTTATCTGACGAGTACTGTGATTCTGTTGAGTAGCTTTGACTTTTATTAAGCTTTGATGAGGTCATCTTAAAATCTTTCTTGATTTTGACTCACATAAATACTTCTTATCGCTTGTTTTTATATTCAGAGACGGGTTGTCTTACCATTGGGAAAATTTTATTCAATTTCCATTCTATTGCCTTATGAAAAAATCGGTGATGTTTTGTCACTCATTTTTATATTCAGGAGGTGGAACAGGTTTGATGAAAGGTTATAATAAATTCTAAAATTCGCTTAAAATTATAAAACACGTTCACAAAAGTAAAATTATTCATAATTTTAAAAGATTGTTACTGTGAAACTCGTTTAAAAATAAAACGTCAAAAAAAAAAAACTTAAAAGCTCTCGTTGAAGGTGCATCGGTATTTTCATTTATCAATGGTATAATTACCTCAACAGAAAACATTGACCTGATCATTGACAGGTTCTGGAAAACTTTGAAATACCTCCATAAGTGTGCAGAAAAAATATTGCCTCATAAGAGAGTGTTATCAATCTATTTGAGTTGATTTCTATTAGGTAAATTTTATCAGAAAGCATACGCTAATGAGTAGAATTAGATGATGTTGTCAATGAGAAGGATTAGTATCTAACCAGTAACCGGGCATCCTAACCTCATCAAAATTGTTGTGTATGAAAATAGGAATTTTTTTTTGGAGGCGTGGTAAAATGTCGATCTGGCAAGGCGCCATCAGCGTCTATTTAGAATTTCGTCATTTTTAATCTATAGAACTGTTCGGACATTTTCATTCGTTTAACGCATACATTTAATTCTGACGCATCGGTTTTGATCTGGATAGAGTTATATCCGGAGGGCAAGACACAACCATGCCGACGATGTGAGTTTCATCTTCAATTTGATAAAGAACGTTTGAAATATCCTAACAGATTCCTTACTAAAAACATATATATTGGTTTTCGTTTCATTTAGAGTAACACATGAAATATTAAAAGTAAAGGAATTTTTCATACTGATAGAAACGTTGGACGTGTTTTCAGTGCTCAGCGTTTTGCATTCGTGAAGTTTTTTTCCTCATGCAAAAGAGAAAGCTGAGATGATGTCGGCGTCTTTAGAACTGAAATTTTATTCTTAACACTTCAGAATAAATGATTTATTAGAATCATTCAAATGCTCAAAAACAATCTTTTTTTTTTTACTTTTTCAAATTCCTTGATGTTTGCTCTTTATAAGATAGAAGAGGACGGAAAAAACTCTCTATCGAGAAATTGAGTATATTGATTATCCCAAATTTTTACAATTTTTTATCCTCATCTCACACTTATCCTTAAGATTGAGTTCTGTAAAGTTGCTGCCGATTGAATCTATTTTAAGATTACCGCATGATTATTGTATTTGTAAACAAATACTGCGAAAAAAAAACACTATTTGACCGAAATACCACATTTTTTGTGATGACAACTTCTTATTAGTACATGATGTTACTAATTATAAAAATTCTTATTTTACATACAAATTTTTCAAACATTAAAAAAATCTATTGGTTGGCAATCGATGATTCATTTTTTGACCTCCAGAACAATTTTCTATGTGGTTAAATTTATTTCTTTTATAGTCTATCGTATTTTCCCGACGATTATCAGCTATAATTTGTCATAATTCATGCGACTTTTCAATTCTCTTATACAAACGGGGCGAAAGAGGAGGGAAAAACTCCTTTTCAACAAAGAATCCGTTCTTCGTAGGCTTCATCAAATCGTATTTCTGGCTTATTCGCCAATCTCGACGTTATTTGTTCGTCGCCAGCCGAATATAAAAGCAGACATAGTCGTTGAATATTCAAAACGACTAAGTAAATTGAATTATTTAAAGCAGTGGAATCTTAGGATCGCTAGCGTAACCAGAATTGGATCTGACCGAGAAAGATCGATTTTTCTCGGACGAATTGTCGTTGAACAGCCTGAAATAATATCAATTTTGTGAATAAAATTCATAACAAAAATGGTAACGATTCAGAACGAGCAGATTGTGGTTGCGATCGCGGAAAAGTAAAAGTAAGCCTGACGTGAGAAGCTATGATGTTCAGGTAATGAACTTCATTCTTCTGAGCTGTTAAAACGAATAGATATGTTCGGATTTTTTCGTATTAATCTCTTGAGGTCTTACCGTTACTCCATCACAAGAATGAAGTTGAAATCGGTAAGTGCATAGGATGAGGTCATATTATAGGTTGGTAATGTTTAATTTAGCATCTAAGCGTTTGTAGACAATTTTGAGTAAAAATCGTTCAGTTCACGTTTAATAAAAAAACAGTTACTGTTACGATTTTCTATTTGTCTGCTTGAATTCAAATTTTATTCTTTAGCGAACTGATTTCTCATACTTGTCTAAGTATTGAGTCAATAAATGAGGATATTGTATAAAACTCAGTTCCATTACCACAATAGTATAATTAAGCTTTGAATGTGACTCTGATGGATGTACTGTTCTGGATTCATTTCAAATTCATTAGCTGTATTTTTGATAGTGGAATTGAATTCCGTTACAAATATTAGTGATAAGAAATGAATCTCATATATAACAAATATTATTAGTATTTTTCATTTTGAACTCGATTGAACGTCTAAAATTTTGATATTCTGAAATTGTCGTGAAAGTAACAGACTTGAATACTAAAACATGCGGAGCCAAAGTGTTTTTTCTTCAAGCGACACAACCTCATTAGGGAGTCTGAGTCTACTTGCATAATGTTATTAATCATTTTCTTCATTAGTGATACTTTGAAATTAGGAATAATTTTGAAAATAACCTCTTCAGCTTGCATACAAATCACTTTTTGACTAGTTTGATAGAGTATTGCATAGAAATTCTTGCCTACTAATCTTTAATCGTCGTCAATACATCGCATTTTTTGCGTTCATACCTCATAACTCGAACCTAACTACATATTATATAACGTTTTTTTTTCACAAACTTTGAAGTCAAAATGAGTAGAAAAGGAATGTCTAATTGTTTGTAGTTAATGAAAGATAAGCTATGCCGTTGATCAATACCCATCGGTAGCGCCCCCGTGATATTTAAATTGATAATTTTGAGGTGATTAAAAACCGTATCTTGACTATAATTATTTAAGAAGATGAGTCTCCACCAGGTCAGTGCTGCTTATTTTTCCAAGCTTTTCAATTGAAATCAATTTTCCAACGCAGAGGGGATGAAGGACTTAATAGCTTTAGGTGTAGATGTTCTGTCTTCCGTGTAGCACTACTTAACATTGTACCACTACGGTTCTTATGAATATTCTTCGTATTGACAGATTTCAGGCATCAAAATAATATTGGATGGAAATCATTGATCGAATTATCGATTTATATATAATTATCATTAATACCAACTCAATATGTGTTCTTCATTTTCTTTTAGCATGTTATTTTTCTTAAAAGTTAAAATTTTTCGTTTTATTGAACTCAGCCTTTTTCCTCTTGCATCGCTTATAATTCTATACTGTTTATATTGTTGTAATAGTTGACAACGTTGTAAAGCAAAAGTTGACACGTGACATTTTTACCATTTTGCACGTGAGATTTTCAAATTCAATAACACATTTCTAAAAAGAGCCATACATGAGAAAGGGTAAAATTGATGCTTATTTAATAAAGTTAGTGAGTTGATTGAGGGTACTCACTAAGTTCACACTAAAGTTCGTAGTATACGCGGAGCTTATGATGAGTCTTCTAGATTTTCTGGATTCATGTTAATTGTTGTTGTTTTTCCTTATGTTGTTCCTTTTTTCTTACTATTATACAGAAACGACTTATTCTGAGTTAACGCTACAGTCTCATCTGAAATGCTTCAAGAATTTTTTCTTCGGCTACGTCATAGCAAGAAATATTAGAGTTTCAGCCAAGCATTTAACTATATGTTGTGTTGAACTCCACAAAAGCCTTAACAAGTAATTATTCCGCTCAGTGATACTTCAGGAAGTCTGCACTATTAAGCGATGTGAATTCTTGAAATTGTAGTACATTCTCTACGAGAGAAAATAAGCATTCTAGTTAGAAGTTCTTCCTCATCTCATGACATTCGATGAAGCTTATCGATTTCAGGTAATGTTTTGATGAGAAGAAAGTCAACATTTGGTCACGTTTTAGTATTTCTTAAAGGAATCGTCATAAAATTTCAATAAACGTATTATTCTACTAATGAAAATGGTTGATTTATTCTCGCACTGCTTCATATAATTTACATATTTAATGAAAACCATTTGTCACTTTTTTAAGTAACGTAAATACTGCAGTTACCTAAGTACACCGGAGATGTCGATTTTATAAAAATCGAAAATACATTTATTTTATTGATTTTTTTTATTAGCACATAGAACGTTTATTAAGAGAGTAACTGCTAGACATAAATTTTATTATATTCAACATAAATCTCAAAAGAAATCTAGATTTTTATTATGTATGGGATTATGTTTAGATTGCTGTTTACTATTCGTCACACAAATAGGTCTTAGGAAAATGATGATAGCATCTTTCAATGATAGTAAGTTAATCGTAGAAGTTGAAGCATCACGCAGGAATCGAACCGGAATGTCGTTGAAACCGTTAACAATGTTGACAGCATGTTGACTAAGATATAAGTGAATGATTAGTGATTGAGTGATTACAAGCTCACAAGTCTTCCTAACAACCCTTTGTGATCAAAAACAATTTTGTTTGATTAGAGAAAGTGACGAAATTAGAGTATCAAAGAGTTACGGTAAAGTTCATAATCGTTGTGGTTCAATATTTACTGACAGATGAGTACTATGGAGTGTCAAATATACAGAAAAAAAAAGTTGGTTGTAATGAATGGATCAATTGTAGCACATGTGCTTTCTACTCGTTTTGATGACATGACGCTTGCCGTCGGTAAAACCTTTTCGAAAAATAAAAAGACATGTTTTACAACATAGGTTGATGTTGTAAGATTTAACCAATGAACTCTAGAAAAACTTGAGTTCATAGACCTCATGAGTAAATCGTCGCATAATTTTCGCCAGTCAGAACAGTGATGAATTCTCAACACTGTGTATAAATTCTTAGAAATTTTCTAAAATTAGTTCCATCATATCAGTAAGTGTTTGTGAAATTTTAACTTGTGCAATTTAGTTGAGGGCTGTCAGAACGTATAAATCACCAGAGTTTTTTTGAATACATCACTTTTATTAGATGAATTTGCTACGCAGTGTAGATTAAAATCGCTTTTAGACACCCGTTTATCCTAATTTTATATTGAACGCTGTTCCGGATGAAATTCAACGTTTCAGGATCACGTTAACAAAGGATCTAATCAACTTTAGTAACAGACTGACGCCTTTTCTATAATTTGAATGGCTAATAGTTTACCTTTTGACTTAAGCCTCTGCTCCACCTCCAGCTTTCTGTTACCATAGTATCGTAGAATGATTAAAAACTTATTTCTGTTTTGATGAAGTAAATACGCAGCGGCATCGCAGCAGGTGCTATGACACTGTTCGGACTCGAACTCGTTCCTGCAGGTTGTGAATAACCACCGTCCACCCAACTCTCTTTATCTCCAAGCTCGGTAAACTTTTATCAGAAAAACCTAAGATGATAAGCAGAATTGATATACCATTCAAGATACGTGGTATAGCTCAGAGAGAAAGCTCTAACGAACATGAAAGCTGTTCTACTATTACTTATATGATTCTACTAAAATGTATAGTTATTGGCATTGCATATATCGGTACACGAATTTTTTTTCTAAGGATTTCATAATTTCAATAAAAACTTTATTCATTGTAGTTATTAGGTATGATAACAGATATTCGCTTTTGTTTTGTGAAGTTTGAATCTAAAATGAGAAAGAAATGAGGTTCGTTCCTATCATAAAATGACGTCGATCTCTTGATGCGCATCGTGTGGTTGTTGGCACTCCAGAAACATTCAAACTTTATGAGCTATAGTTTTCGAAAGTTTGACACCACAAGCCTGTCACAATGTGAAGTGAATAGCTGCTCTTGAGAATTATAAATCATTAAGGGTGTTCTGTTCGCCAAAAATCAAACGCCCTCGCCCAATAAAAAGTATTTTTTGCGTTTATAAAGTAGTGGTCGTTGAAGATCTGATGACATTTACAATGAGGTGAAGATGGATCTGAACATTAGCTTAATGTCACTATCACATTTCACTGTGAATCATTCACAGTCACTATTCACGCCGAAGTCAAACGAGGCTAGCGATTCCGTAGCGGTCGTTAACATGCCGAAGCGGAGGAAATGCAAATGGGACATGACTGTTTAAGAAGAAACGTACAAATTTATCTATACATTAAATTTTCTTCTGGTACTCATTAGATGTATATCAGAATACTGGAAAGATTTTGTTTATATTATGACTACGGTATGATGACGTAGTCTCGTTCATATCTTGATTATCTATAAGTGAGCTATTAATGATTTAACTTTTGAAAAAAATTTACTAAATGACTAAATAGAGAGTGTGATCACACTTTAAATGAAAAAGCTGAGCAGTATAAATAGGAAAAAAATATTGCCGTTGGACATTCTCAGACAATCGATTCAATGGTGGAATATTCAGTAGTTCTAAGTGTAAAGCTGGTTACTATTTTGCTTAGTATTATATGTAATAGTTGTCTGGTCAATATGCTAGATTTTTAGATGGCAACTCGTCGTTGTAGAGTAGAAAGAGTTACCCTTATGTTATGAGCTCGCCCACACGCGAGCCGAACCCTCCATCACTTCTACGCAAAGCCAACTCACCACACTTTTGCGTTTACCAATAATCTAAGAGTATGAACAATACTGAGTTGATAAAGGCTGATATCTGAAGTCGTATTATAATTGTGACACATTCTGACAACTTCCGCGATTACTGGATGAGGGCTTGATGTAACTTTTAGAGATTGGCAAGCTCTGCAGCTCATCTTATCAGTGTTCTCGTTATAAAGCAGTACAGGTAGAAAGTTACTTGAAAGTAGCGTTGAACTCTGTCGGAGCTTTAAGTGGAGTGATGGGGGAGCCAAAGTGAAACGTAGCCCTGATTTAGGTTTAAGAGTGCTTTTAAGCTTACCATGTCCGCCATCAGGATCGGGTGATTAGATAGAATATCATAAGAATCTGTGTAGGATACATAGCACAGACTTCGTGAAGAATGCTCAACCCAAGTCACTGTATAGACCAGACTCGTAATAAACCACCTTCACGATATCACATTGAGCAGAAATGCATTGAAGCATCTTACAACTGTAGTTTTCAGAGCCAAGGCCTAACTTAGCTCGTGCTTAACTTAACAAGCAAATCAATTTTTAATACTTAACTATGACTTTTAGTATGTTAGTCACTAGCTTAATGATTGTCTAAATGATTGTTTCAAGGAGTGACATTGTACCTCGTTTAGAATTCGTGCAAACGATTCTGAACAGAAGTGGAATTGTATAAAAAGACAATTTTGTGAATTTTCATACAAAAATTTATTCATAAGAGAGTTTTTGTTTTCACACTGAATTCGACGATATTAAGCCAGTACTTAGCATCACGAAATGAATGACAAGAGAAGCTATGCAAAATTATAAGTGACTCATTCTTAGCTAAATGAGGACTAATTATCAATTTTAGAGTGATAGAATATTGGAGGGAAACCAGCTATAACAATCATACATCTTTTAAGCTTGAAAATCCAAATAGTGGAATATTTTTCACTTATTTTAAATAAAATATTATAGTATGACTTACAGTTTTATACTACGCAGAACATTTACACTTAAACAAGCAAAATGTTTCGTTCTAAATGAAGAAGAAATTCATTTATGATAATTTCGTGTTTTCATCATTTAAAATTTTTATGATTCATTTAAAATATGATGCGAACATGTTGGCGTGCTGAAATTTTCAGGATCGAAATTATCCTCGGTTTTTGTTGTCGTGTCGAAACCTCTTCAGGCGTTTGTTTACAGTTCAACACTGCACTCACACTAACTATTCAAAATATTCAAAAGACGATTTACAACGTTACATTGTAATTTGACATCAAATATTAAGCCATATGAAAAGCTTAATTGTATCAAAGTAACTTAAGCTCTTTAATTGCCTAATTATTTTATTTATTGGATCGATGACGTTCAAATCGATTCATTCATACGGATTCTCATCGAACTTATCACTCCTAAATTTATTCAGTACATAAAACTCGATGAAATTTTGACGGCAGTAATGTTTGCTCTTTGTTCAAAAAGCTAGGCTATTTCTAGTGGATTCATGAAGAAAAAACGTCAGGAGTCATAAATTTCATTGTAATCAATGCTAGATTAAATTATCCTGGATAGATCAAATACCTCAACAAAATAACATGCGTTTTGTTTCTAGTATATTCTGGTACTATGTAGTTTTTATCTAACATTTGAGGATTACAAGCTGTACGACCGAGCTGTTTGTTGTGAAGCACGGCTTAAAGCAGTTTGTTTTCCTCCTTTTTAAATTTGTTTTTAAGCTTTACTTGTGGTACGGTGCAAACGAAATGCTAATAAATTTCTTCGCAGAAAAAAAAAAGAAGCATCATAAGTTACAAAATAATATCTATTGCACTACGAGTACTCTTCCTGAGGTGCTTTCAAGCTAAACTGCATCTTAATGAAATGCCAACAAATATTGCGAGATAAGCTTCGATATCAATATGTAATACATTAATAATTCATATGCTTAAGGGATATTTTAAATATTCATATCGACAGCAACTTTTATTATCTCTTATCTCTCGTGTTGCTGAATTACAATCTGACCATATGCGTTTTTCTGGATGAACGCATTCATCAAAAGCCGTCCAGAATTCCCGTTTTTAGCTGAGATGAGGACGCTCGGTTTGTCGTTGTCCACACTGATTTAGCCAGGAGTTTGCTTTGTATGTTCGCTGTGCCGTCAATTGCATTGCGTTTTATCACTTAACCTTCGTTTCCCTCATTTCCTCCTTCAGTTATTACATTAACATTTTACATATTTTTTATTTTAACTCATTGAATTGGATCGAAACATTTCTTGATATGGAATCAATCTTTTTACAAAAAGAAAGACAACTAAGTGCTTGCTGACATAGTACAAATTCACTAGAATATTCCATTAGAACTAATAGTTTATAGTTTGAGGGTCGATATGTATATTTCTCATTTGTGAGAGGCAAAATACCTCTTAGGTCCCTTTCCATTGTTGCTTATGTCGTTTATTGTGACTTGTATTTCTCTAAGCGCTTCTGCATAACATTATACAATAAACAATTTATTAACATAAAACAACAGAAAGTTTCATAAGGTACTACTTTTTTGAGGTAAAAAAAACAAACCTTATCACTTTTTTGTTTTAATAGGTACACAAAAATAAACAAATAATATTGCAGTGATAGAATTGTTATGATGTTATTGACAAATAACAAATAATAACAACAATAGCATACTAAAGTTAAATCTTATAATGGTCGGTTCATTATAAATAATTTTATACGCTATTTATTTTGTTTGGAATTTTACTGGGTCGAAAAAAAAAAGAAACAGAGCGCACAAGTCGCCATTTTTCAAATTGTGTAACTTCCGGCTACGAAAATTTTTGAATTCTTTTTGGAGAAAAAAAGAACTCTGATAGATCACGGAGATTATTGGTAATGCCATAGCGATCGAATATTGATTTTTTTTCGAATACTCAGTTCAAATCCATCAAATCAGCAATAAAATCAAATATTTACGTTGTTTAACAGATTGAAATATGACATATATTGAAAGTATTATATTGTAATGAACCTGAATTTGTGTAGTATTAGCAATAATAAAAAACAAAATCGATTACAGTACGTGGTCGTTGTGTACCGGTGGTTTGTTGATACCGTAATCCAGACGTGTAAGAAAAATATCGCAGAAACCAACAAAGTGTTAATAAGTATTATTCTTTTGTTTTAAATATATCATTAAATTGTTATTAATATTATTATTATGAATTGAAACATTTTTAGTCTAAGGTACTAAATGAAAAAAAGCACAATTCAATTCATTTCTATCATACGCGTTTTTGTCGGCTTTCAACACAATGACGTGTTTAAAACAGAGGTAAGAGGGAAAAAAAAACGCAACGAAAGCCTGTTTCAAATCAACAAATAGTGGATTTGAATAGCTCTGAAAGATACGAGTGAAAAATATATATATGCTCTACGTTTTTTTTTTCTGTCTATGAAAAATAATGTGTTCAGTTGGAAAACATCCGATGTGAATATGAATCGTTTACTTTTTGATTTACGTTCAACTCATCATTGTTGACAATCTTCTTCTATTGATTTTTCCTCAAGTCAATGTTAACGATCTGTCACTAAATACATCATTTCTTACCATTTGAACTCGTTGCACATCGTTTTCTGGTGTATCGGAAAGAAATAAAGTAAATACAATCGGATCACGTTATTCCTCACACCTCCTTTGGTTGGTTAACACGTCATCGAGTTGTTAACGCCTTAATGTACATTCATTAAATTTCTCACAATTTTAATCATATTTTTATATCGTTTAATAACATTAAAAAACTAACCTTTTCCGTTTAATTCACTATTGATTGTAATATTATATACAATTTCTTTTTTGCTTATTTGATTTACTTGCCAATTCAGTGAACTCTATTTTTGAGGAGTTACTGAAATCGGTGATGTAGAGTAATGTAGTACGTGACTTAATTAAGTTAAGTAAATGATTTGAAAAAAAAAAAGTTTCTAAAAATACTATTTAGATACGACAGCATTCCAATTGTGAAATTTAAAGTAAGCTGAATTACACGACTTTGTGAATTTTCGTTTTTTTTTTGTTATTCAATTTTAAGTACATATAGCTGACAATGGAATAGAAATTGTTCGTGAAGATCATGATTGTTGAGGTAGTGGAACATTTTTGACTTCCTCCTTGCACCTCATGCTATAGCTATACATTATAGCTTTTGACCAATATTCTTTTCAAATATTGATTCTATAAAGTATTCAGCTTCCTCGGCATAGTTACTGTAATAATTTGACTTAGGAATCCAAAACGAACTGTTTGAATGTGATCTGTTTCTGATTGCAACTGATATTTTGATGTTGAAGCGTTGATAAATGGCTTCCTTCGGATGCAGCTAAAAGCTCAATAAGTAGATCTGACGAAAATGGAAATTCTGCATAAAAAATGCATTGGAGCATGCATTACATGCAACATAAATTCCACTACGAATGTAACTCAAAATTTACTAGCCATATTGAAGCCAACCATATTTAATCTAAGCAGATTAGTCGGCTCGAAAGCTGTTTTCACTTAAAAGGCTCTTTTCCTCATATTCTCGTACGAGACGAGATCGATTCATACTCTCCCACACAAAGTGGCGTTGAAATCGTTTACAACAAGACTGAAGAAATAACGTCAATATCTACGTACTATTCTACCACTTCTATCAAAATAATAATGGCATGTGCCAGCATTAGCTATTCAGCATTATCCTATAATGGACAGTAAGTCTTTCATGATGATACTAATTTTTTTGGCCGAAATTTTGTTATAAAAATAAGGAATGAAATTATTGGTAATTCTCATGTGACTCACTTCACTATAATATCAAACGATTTTCTCTTGTGCGAATTCCAGTTGGATTGTTTATTGTCCAGCTTGCCTTGAGATTGCAAATTTTGCGATCAACTCTGCATCTTTGAGGTTATGAGAACTCTAGTTTGAAGTGAACAGTTCAATTTTATTCAGCGTAGGATCAGAAACAATGATATGTGAGTGGGTGAATGGGGTAAGGGATTAATCAGTATCCGCCTCATGGCAAAATATTACACATATAATCCTTTTTCTTGTCTACTACAACAAAATTGTTTATTATCTGTCATGTTTAGCATACAATTAAGAGCGCTTACGTAAGAAGCCTTAAATAATACTAATTCACAATGATGACAATCTCTAACAACCAAGCTATACGACATCATCGTAATTCAATACACTTTCGGGTACAACAAACTGATACAGTATTGAAATTGAAGCATTATAGGGTCACTGGCAACATGATCAGCGGGTGAGTTAGTTTGTACTCAATTGAGAGGTGTTTGCTTGTTTGTAGTCATTCCTTAATAATCAGAAGCATGTTTATTCTTAATCATTTTTGTGTTAATTCGTGTTGAATACAAAGATCACTAATGAGCTTAAGAAGGCGTCTTACTTGTTCCGTCATATGTTGTGCTACGTGCATGCTCTAACATAACGTAATTAATAGAGAACAAAAAACAGGATAGAAAAAAAGAATGATTCTATAAAATTTGTTCATTTTATCTTTTCAGTGCTACGCAACAACATAAAAAGCGCCTTATCCCATTACGGAAAACGGAAGCAATGAGCCAAGCAGAACGGAAAAATTTTGCGATTTTAGATGACGTTTGGCGGAACGGCGAAAGCGATTGCTTCCAGGTACGAATGAGATTAATCAGTGTCACTAATGTTTTGATCTGTTCGGATCTTCATTGAATCTTAATTGTTTTGATCGTCATTGAAACAAAGGATGTGATGAAGCTTCATTTCCCATCATTCATCTCGCCGCCATTAACAAAATATTTTTCTAACATTCTTTAAAACACACTGTTCAAGCCATATGAATGATTAATGCTCTATGTAACAAAGGAAAGCAAAACATGTGAAAGTATGTTGAAATGCTTCTTTTGCAAAGAGAATGAAATCATCAGAAAATACACATTCAAGAAAAATCTTTTGCCCATCCAAGGTTTCATAAGATACTGTAGCCACCATGAGGTTGTTACAGTATTTCTAATGACTACCTTTTTGACAACTTCGCCGTCTTCAGAGCCGCTTTTGAGGAAAACGATCGTATTCGTTGAAGTGCCTGTTAACGTCATTTGGTTTCTTATCTCAAAAATTTCTTCTCGGTATATACTTTATAGAACGTCTGCAACAATTTTTTTTAACCTTTAATTGGTTATAATTTTGTAATTTGATGACATTCATCTGAGTATTTTTGTAATTTTTATTTCATAGGGATAGATTCATCATGTTAGAATTTTTATACAAAAATCAAAAAAAAAAAACAAAACAAAATTGTTGCTATTAAAATAGCATACAATGGTTTTTGAGAACTTTTTTATTCAGATTATTCCTCCAGGAGGGATAGGTCCTGATGGAGAGCCGATGTTTCTGCGGCTTAATATCGGCGGTCAGCGGTATATGCTGTTGGTAGACGCACTCCTTCGAGCGGATCCTTCTAGTTTCCTTGCAAAATTCGTGCAGCTTACCCATTCTGTCCGATTGAAAGTCAGGAATTTGAAATTTTTTTTCGAGCAAATGATATCAATGTCTTATAAATGTGCTCATAGTAGGTAGCAGATGCTTATTTGCCTTCTGAAGACTCGTACTTCTTCCAACGATCTCCAGTTACCTTTGAGGCAATATTTCAGTACTACGCTACAGGAGTTATTCATCGTCCTGCAGAGGTGTGTTTACAGAAACTTTGATTTTGATAGAAATAAAATCGAATGCGAAAGATTTGATGCTGATAAGCATGAGATTACCATTTCTTATATCTACTACTGAACACTTTGTACTAAGTTAACTTTTCCTGCTTAATTGGAATTCAATTATTGAGGTGTCCGTAGTAATTGAATGCAGTAATTGAAAAGAAATATGGTAAGAAATCTTTGATCGCTAAGAAATATCTGAATAATACAAATCAAAATTGCCGTATTCGAATCACATTAGTATTAGTTGATGAAAAACCAAGTTGATCAGCTTTAAGTAGTGTCGTTATTACAAAAATAGTGCTTATCGATTTTTTATAATTTTAAACTTTGAACAATGTGTTGGTCCATCAGTTATATCAGTTAGCAATATTTGAACTTCTAATTTGTACAGGGGGCGCAGTGGCTCAGTGGTGGAGGTGCCGCAATGACACGCCGGCCGATTCAGTTCGTGGCCGCCCCCCCAGACCTACCAAGCCCGCCATCCCTCCAGGGTAGGTAAATTGGTACCAGAGGAGTCTGGGTAAGATAACTGGCACTGACATGGTGAAGAGGGGTGGACTCAAGCCA
>KN716570.1:68380-82580 GCA_000816705.1 Dictyocaulus viviparus
TTCTTTTTTTTTCTATCTGTTAAACATCTACATCAAAACACTTATGAGATATCATAGGTAGAGCATATCATAGATCAGATTTTCATTTTCATGCACATCGTGTGAGTTTGAGCACTTAAGTTTTTCTTTGATACTAGCTGTCAGATGTTTTTTTTCGTTTTTCATTACCTTTCTCTAGCTTTCGTATTAACTATGGCTAGCTCATTTTATTACCTTATCAATCATATTTTCGTTTTCAGAATGTACAAATTCAAGAACGAGGAAAATAAATTTTTTTTCCAAGATATACAGTGTAATTAAGCACATTTTGGAAATTTGACTGTCTAACTAATCGTTTTCTACATAATCGCAATTTTATTTCATTTTGCAGTGATATTATACTGTCAGTAGTTGTGCTGAGTTGGCATCAAAACTCGGAACTTCAGGCGGGACTCGAACCCGCACGTACAGATACCCGGCCTGCCGTGCTGATCCATCACACTGCCGAGGTGCTTGACACACGACTACTCAATGCTCGGGTTATCCCACAGTTATCAGCTTAACTGCATGCAATAACTTAACTGGGTCGATATCGGTTCACCAGAACAGATAACGGGCGAGTGATGATAATGGTACGCACTTGCTATAAAATAAATACTGAGTGGTCGTAGAACAAGGGCCTCGGTAGTGTAATGGATCAGCACGGTAGACCGTATATCTGTAAGTGCGGGTTTGAATCCCACCCGATGTCAAAGTTTTTGCGGGAAACTCATCACGACTGCGTACAGTATAATAATCATTTTCTTTTAAAAACCTTCAACTGGCTTCTTTGAATTTTTTTTTCTTATTGTATACGCAACCATCGAATGTTGCATCAATAATGTGAGTGGAGTCATTGTAGTGATACGCGGGATTGAACAGTTCGTCCATAGAAGCAGCTCTTCAAACCGTTCTGGGCCAATGGAGTATCAGAATAATCGGAAAGGAGATAAGCAAGTGACTTGGTAAACGCTGATCGCCTTAAATCAATCCACAAGCGACTCGTATTCAATCAGCTCAACCTTATTTTGGAGATGAGGAATGCGTTGCATTTCCCATGGGATCGGATCATGCTTCTGCTTGTTTTTATACTTTTATATGCAATACTATTTATTAGAGCAATCTGAAAACTCATCTCCAAAACTATTCGATATTTTTTAAAGAGTGAATTTTCCAAAGACGGTAATTCTACACAAACGCCTATTCAGTGAAATGTCTTAATAGCCCCACGTGTTTAAATAGCAACAAAAGCTTTCTACGGTGATTTACCGTAATTCGTCAACGACCTCAAATTCGGCAAAGATATTCATATTATTACTATTGCAGTGACTTCTGTTATAAAAATTATAGCAGCAGCTACTATAATATATAGATCTAGACATAAACACTAAATAAATTAATCGATAGTTTTACTACTATCGATAGACATTACTATTGATTATTTGATATTATTACTGGTGAGTACTTTTGTTTACAAGCTGCAATGCTTGTAATGTATTGGACTGCGGTAGCAGAAAGAACGAGCGGGTACTGTAAAACAAGGTGAAGCCATATAGAACAACAGCTAATGAGGAAGATATACTTCAAAGTTAAACGACTGCTATGGAAATAACAATATCTTTTTCTTTGAACGAAAACTATTGGAATTTCTTTTTAGCAATTTCTCAATCGTATACCTATTATTATGGGCATTTTGATTTCGTATCTGAGGACGATGGCCTTTCTATTGCCGAAAAGGTCCAACAGAATGTCTCGATTTGTACCATGACGCTTACGGCTGTGCATCGATTCGTCTGGATTGATAGAGATTTGTTGCGAAGATTGTGAGCCGAGAACGACTTGTATTCTACGATGTCCAAAAGGCATTAGAATGAAAAGACAGAAAACTAGAATAATCCTCAGTAGTCTTTAATTTATAAAATTTTATTCAGTGATTGATTTATTGACTGATGCTTTGGCTTCTCCAAGCTATTTTCAAGGAATTTAACTTCTGATATGTCCAAGTACAATTGCTTTATCGCTCTTCTTAAACGCTTAAATAGAAAATCCGATTAAATCAAGTGACTTGAGGATTGGGCGAATTGAGTCCAATTATGGCTGGCTTCATGATTTCTTTCGTAATCTTCTCTTATTGTTGTGTTGGATGAAGAAAAACCATTCCGATTGACTCACTCGGTTCATTACAATTTTTTTTCACTGAGAAACATTCTACTGATACTACAAAATCGTCCTGAATAAAATCCATTTTACTGCAGATGAAATTTTTCAATGAAAAATCTACAACCCCTGGCATTAACTCTTTTCTATAAGGTAATTGCTATATATTTTTTGAAGTCTTCATTGGGTTTCCACCGAGGGTGAGTATAGTAATCACTCTGTGTATTATAGAGCTTACATTAGTTTTGTAATGAAATTTTCAAACTAAATAATATTCCTAATACGATTTTTTATTTCAATTAGATCAATTGTTTGGTAATGAAAACTAAATAAATAAGTGCGAAATAAGGTCTATAATTTTAAAGTCTATTAATAACTTCAAATTATCACTAGCAACTTTCCTCACCAGATTACTACGATGGCAATCGAATGGTGCAGTGCTAGCGAGGTTGAAGTAATTCCCACATCTAAGTTTTTTTTAGTCTATCTAAGTTCTATTCCGCGGCTAGACAAAGAGAATTTTCTATGTCTGAGGTGTATATTGGTAGCGAAGCAAGTCGAGAGGGTATGCAAAACTCACTTGGTATAAAGCTAGACGTCTCTAATTATTATATAGACAATTTGCATTTGATTACCTCAAGGACATTATGAAGAAAACGATTAAGTGCCGCAGGCTTTGGCTACATCAATTTTTATCATTAAAATTGATGTTTGCTCAAATATTATACTGATATCTTTAGCATGAATGACAGTTTTTTTAAGAATTGACAGAAAAAATTTTGCTTATTTGACTAAAAACGAAAAAATCCTCGGGATTACACTGCACACTGATTGAATTGAGAATAAACTGCTTCTCTGCAATTTAGCTGAATAATTTAAGCTTTAGGCTAACAAATTCTGATCTACGCAGTCGTCTTTTTATCTTATTAGGTTTCTATGGTACGAATTCACCAAGTCGGATGAGAAAAGAGTTTGAAAGCATTAAACGGCGTACGCAACACGCCGCCTGCCTAGCTAGGCCTCTATCACTCCGCTAGTCCCATAGTCAAGTAATATCATTAATATCAACTAGACCAGGCATATACAAATAAGCTTATTCTAAAATTATACCCATTCACACAGAAATCGATGTTGATGATGATAAGCGTTGAGGTAATCTATCTTATTGTGGAAATCGATTACTCATTCGTCTCAGTGTTATAATGGAAGTGTTTAAATGAGAGTGATCTAAATAATGCTTTAAGATGATCAGGTTGTTAGCAGGTCAGTTCTGTTCATCTTTCGAAATCATTCCGATATCAACTCGCTAAGATCGGAATGAGAAAGGAACTAATTAACTTATATTCAGACTTGAGCTCTCGTCTACGGCATCACGCCGAAGTGTAGTGCGTCACCCTATTTTGTTGTAGTGTGTTGTTGTATGATAGTTCTTCTCATTAATTGCCAGTATTTTTTGTGAGCGAATTCCAAGGTCAACCCTTAGAATCGTCGTGCGTCAGCTAGTAGTGTAAAAATATCGTCACAAAAACATAAGCATTCCTCAACATGAAGATGTATTAAAAGTCCTGATCTATGAGGTCGTCCACTCTACTTGAACTCAAATAGAATTTCCTTCTGCCTTGCTTAAAAACTGCATGGTAAAAGTTAAATCCTCAAAAGCTTAAATTTCTCCGTTTCTTAACAAATTTCTCATTATTTTTACTTTAACAAACCTCCGCCACATTGATAGCTCACTTGACAATATTGTTACTTCATTTATTGCTGTGCTTAGAAATACGTTCCATTATCGTTAACTACATTTTAAAAATACTTTTTATACGACGTATCGGCAGACGTCTGAAATCAGTTTCGTTATTGAACAACAACCTCAACAACCTGATAGCTTTTGATTGAAGAAGAGTCCCTCATAAGTGCCTGAAGAATAAGAGGTGCCTTATCATTGTGTTTTAGCCATCGATTCAAGATTGGCACATTGTTCTCCAGATTCAATGCATAGAAAAGCTCAATAGACTTTCTTTTGGCTCATTTGTTTAAATCCACACATTTCACTTGCCTAAAAAAATTTTCTTGAATATTCTGATTAAAATGCATCCTTCGATAGAGATCCAGTTGGGTCTCGTTTAGCTTATTTGATTTTTGGAAGCGGATGAGGCTCCAAATATAGCGTATATGGATGGAATATTTTATGTTAGTACACAGTAGTACTTTCCGTTATTAATTTCATGTCATGGCGGCTAGTGTCCACGAGTGCATCTTCATCCATCAGCATTGATAGCAATATTTCAGGACGACACTTTTCTTAATTAGTTCTTTTCTGTAATGCTTCCAATTGTTTCTCTTGCAGACATCGATTCATATCCCCTTGTAAAGCCTTTCTGCAGATAGTATACAATGTGACCCATGCAGAATATGTGGCATTAAGATCAAGCCCTAGTTATCTTCCTTTCTCCATAGCTTGTTAGTGTTAGTAGAGATGCACTGTAATCTTCTTGATTGAGAAATTGAAGCGAACGCTGCACATCTATGAAATTCTTCAATAAGCAGCTCGCAGTCTTCAGGGAGATCTGCCTCAAACTGCAAGTCGTGTATGGATAGGAATTCATTTAAAAGGTTTTTGTCATAAAAGCTTGACGTTTCCTTGTAAGCCGATGACACAATCTCTTTTATACATTACGGCTGAATCGAATATTGGCGAGGTGGTGGTGGTCAATTCGATTACATGAAGGTGTCAACTAGGCAGCATGTTGTGTTAGAAAGTACATGGTCTAATTCCGCGTGTATTGTGCATTGGTGGATTCTCATTTACACCAGCTGATTTTCCTTGCGATAAAGAAAGTAAAAAAAGCAAAAAAGTTCTAAGAAAAACTATCTTCATGACGTGTCGTTCACGTTTTGATACGTCTAGTATAAGCGGATGGAGAGTGAATTCAATGGTCACTGAGTGTGTGATTGCATTCTCCTCAAATTTCTAACCCAATCACATGCAAGAGTGGTTTCAGGTTTTCATCTTGATTTCAAGGTAGGGTTTCAGGCGTCGATTTCTAGGCTGGTTTTTCTACTTTCGTCTTGAATGCGATGTCAAAAAATAATAAAGCTATGAATAAAATTGACCTATCGCTTTTGAACGATGCAAAATTCCATTGCAACCAAAGCATAATATAACCGAACAGTAATTGCAAAAATTGCCTAAAGGCAAATACATCATACTTGAATCTATAAAACTGATGACAGATTTAGATCTTTTTGATGTTAAGAGTGCTTAGCAGATTGAAAATACTGAAGCAACAGTTTATCTAAGAAAAATGTCATTTTTCCGGC
The DNA here is from genome assembly GCA_000816705.1 of Dictyocaulus viviparus. Lineage (NCBI taxonomy): Eukaryota > Metazoa > Nematoda > Chromadorea > Rhabditida > Metastrongylidae > Dictyocaulus > Dictyocaulus viviparus. Next base: position 73,874 of record KN716570.1, read on the forward strand.
ACGCTTCGACTACTGAGGAAAGCACTAACTGAATGGATATGGTTGAGAGATGAGAACGAGATATTTCAATGATAAAATACGCGAAATCCTCTTATCTTTGTACCACAGAGCAGCACTTTATTTTTTGTAGAAAAACAACTTATAGTATATGCCATGCCGCTTAAATGCCCAATTGCATTCTGAGACAAGAATGCTTTCCGTAATAAACTCAAGTGTTTTCTTAAAAGATACTGATGAGTTCTAATTTTTTATTATAACTCGCCCGGAGTTGATTACCAAATGCGGGCATAAATTAGCAGCTGAAAAATGGCCAACCATAGTATAACGACTAATGAAGAGTACTGATTTCCCATCTAAAAGATACTCAAAAGCGAGGTTGAGTTTGATTCTCAAACACATTTACTCTATAATAAACGATTATTATTTGTTGAACCTCTTCAACTATTCACCAACCATCAACACGTTCGTAATTACAATACCAACAGGAAGTTATTTTCTTCTGCCGCCACCTTCTTTTCAATGAAAGTTATTTAACTCCGAAGAAAAAAAGCTTGAGGATTTCATAAGATTTGTGATGAATCGGAAGTATTCATCTTAATAAGAACAAAATGTGTTATAAAAGCGTCGGAATTTCTTATGCAAAAGCAGAAACATGCTGAAAATTACCATAGTAAAAATTGCAGTGATGTCTGTTAAGGAAATATTGAATCAATCTATTCAGAGTGAGGTGAACAGAAAGGAAAACGAATAATCGAATTACAAAGAGCAACTTAGCACCAGAACTTAGCAGAAGGAAACGAGCGGCTTGGGGAACACAAAAAAGCATCGAGGACGTAGTGAAGAGAACAAAGAAGACAAAGCTCCTAGCCCACATTTTGATACGACGGTTCTTCCTGCTTTAACGTATGCTTCAGAAACGTGGACATTACGTCAACCCAGTCAGCGCAATACAGCGCTCAATCGAAAGGGTAATGCTTGGCATTTCCCGCATCACTCAGATGAAAGAGGAATACGAAGTTTCGATCTACGTCAAAGATTGAAAGTCAGAGACGCAGCCGTGCGCGCCAAGCTATCGAAGATTAGGCGGACCGGACACGTGATGCGCACGATGACCGGTGTACACGAGCTGTAAGTGATTGGATCCTACTAGACATCAAAAGCACTGCAGGCCACCAGTCCGATGATCTTACCTCTTCACTGAGGCCTTAGAAAGGGATTATGATACTCAAAGAATCCCTAGAGCAAAAATAACTCACTGGACTACCCTTGCGCGCGAGAGGGAAAAATGGAAGTTTTACTGGTGCCCGCTCGACTTAGTCGATGACCAACGGGAATCCAGGTAATCCAGGTAGTTCTTATAATCGATAGTTCCCATCAAAGCGAATGTAGTACTTTTTTGTAAGGTAAAACCTGGTGTCCTTTCAAAATCTTTCATGTTTGATGACTCTTAGCCTCATTGTCTATCTCATTTCTACTTTCTATGTAATCGCTACAATTATTTGGACACAAAGGAAAGACAAAAACTTTTCCGTAAGCTAGTTTTTCTATTTTTCTAAATGAAAATGAAGTACTTCAGTCTTACAAAATAGACTATCTTAAAAGCGTTCAGGAACGATGAGTTTTCAACGACGAATTGACAAACATGACACAAATTATGTCGTTGACTTCTATTGCAAGTTTATCTTATGCCAACTTTATAGTTATTTTTCATAATTCTAAAACAATTCTTATATCTGTAGTGATGCTGAGTTGATCGCAAACTTTGAAACCTTAAGCTGGACGCTTCACTCTCACCGTTAGTGGTATAGATAAGATAATTGTTGGCGTTGATCAATCCTTTGTGGCGGGATGCGCCAACGCATTCAAGTTCAACGTGATAACGTGAAGGTGGTTGAATGCGTGCCTCGTCTATACAATGACTTGAGTTGACCACTCTTCACCAAGTCAGTGCCAGTTATCTTACCCAGATTCCTCTGGTACCAATTTACCTACCCCGGAGGGATGGCGGACTTGGTAGGCCTGGTGGGCGCCCGCGAACTGATTGGGCCGGCGTGTCACTGCGGCACCTCCACCACTGAGCCACTGCCCCCCCACCTTATAATTACATTTTCAATTTAATTTTTCCTAAATAAATCTAATCTGAGGAAAACTCATGTTTAAAAGTCTAGTATTTGACAGTTAAACGTGACATAGTTAATTATTGTATTACTATATAGACTTTGTCTACAACGATCTACAACGGAAGCAGCTAGCTTAGAGTTGCATTGAATGTTGTCAGTGCTAAAATTTTTACGGAATGTATTACGAAGGATTCGGATGACATCGTTTAGGACGCACAGTCTTACTTTTATCAGCGATTTACACGAGATTGTTGTCAATTCTGATTCAATGGTCACGTTATCGATTCGCCGTCTTCGTTCTTCTTCATACATGTTGATTTAAGAGAGACGAAAGCTGCAGTTATTTCCTTGTTGTTAATTTTCTGTCCGCTGGAAAGTATGAGAAATAAATAAGAATTATCGAACGGAATAAATAAGAATACCTTGCTCTTACTTTGCTCTACTGGATTCGGAGGGAGCAAAAGAAAAGTCGTATATTCCGTTTAGGGTCAATATGAATTTAAAGAAGATGCCGAAATAATAGTGTTGTTTATGATTAAAATTCATAACAGCAACAAATCAGCATATTCCATGAAATTATTAAGCAAAACTCGTTCATTCGAGGAAAATATGAAGCAAAACGTCAGCCATTTTGAGAATCCTCGGACCTTGTAAAAGATTGCATGAACAATGGCGTTTTCAATAATAACAGGCAGACATAACACTCCATCAGACGCACTTTACCGCATGAGAAAATATCATGCCCCGAAGGTTTGGAGGAATGTAGTGGTGATGTGTTTACGGTAGTTGACTAGATATATTCAGAAGGCGCTGAGAATGTAAACGCCGCTTCAGCAACATCATTCATGGCGGCGATTGTAATGAGGACTAAAACAAAAGGATGATGTATTTAGATTCTCAACGCACAAACACATTGCAAAGTTGCACTCACAATTACTTGGTTAATATGACTTTGACGAAGATGCCGAAATAATAGTGTTACTGATGATTAGAATTCATAACACTGATCAATAAGGCTGTTCTTTCAGATTGTGTGATTAGTAAAAACTTTACGTGCGCAGACTCTGCTGATTAGATCCGTCGCACTCTATTCATGAGCCGCAGTTTTGATAAGGTTCATCAACTTGTCGGATTGTTGCTACTACAGAAGAGTTGGGTTCGCAAGAAAAAGTCAGTTAATGTTTCACCATGTGATACGGTGTCACAGGCAGTTTGATTTTTCACCAGAACAAACTACGGCCTTCTAAAATTTCGGATTTAATTATTTTCGCTTTCTCCATTCCTCATGATTCAAGATGATGGTGAATAAATGATATACGTCATTTCATTTTCATTATTGATTGATCGTTTACGTTTTTGTTTTAGCTATTATTAAACATATAAAAAGATTATATTTATTTATATTTATCTACACAACAATAACATAATGATAATGAGCAAAAGAGATGAGTCAAATACCGTATTTCGGCAAAGGCATCGATTACAATAACACTAGTGTCATACGTTACATGCATCACAGAAAATTCCATCGCTTATACAACGATTACTAAGAAAATTTATGAACTGTACAGCTATACATTATGAAAATATGAAAATATAACAAATACACTTAAATTCGTTTTAGTTCGCTTTCAGTTGATGGACTCATGTAGAAGGTCGACAAAAAATCAATATAAATATGAGAAAAAGTAAAGTAATTTGAGCGGAGAGGTTCTAGCAGTGTAGATTTTTTCGCTCGTTCGAACGAATCCGTTCGCCGACTATTTTTTACTCGATCGACGTAGCGGTAGTGCAATTGATGAGCCTTCAACAAAAATAAAATCAGTTGAAAAGAATTACATCACATTCATCAGCATTTTATTAATTTTCTTTATTGCTTAAATGATTACAACAATCTAGTCACTCCTCGACACAAAATACTCACTCTCGGATTCTCTTCCAATATCATTTCGATATCCAAGAAAAAAAAAATTTCAACGGGTTCTTCATAACAGGAAATTGCTCTCTTATATTAAAAATACTGTAAAAAAATATATGGAAAATTGCTGAAGCCCATACTATGTGTAAAGGAGAACCTCCCAGTATTAAAAAGAGAACATTGAGTTTCAGCAATGTGTTTCTGTAGCGTAGCTTTTATCAAACAGCGTTAAAATTGTGATTGAATCCTACTGTTTCGAATAGAGGTGGGAACAGGTGCAACATGGTCTCCACCTTGTTAACTTGTAACTAAGTTGTTATTTACCTTCAAGAATAATCATTGCGTTGGTAAGATCTTCTCCGTAAGGATTTCGAATAGTACACAAATATTCTCCGATATGCTCTTTCGTCAGATACATCACTGACAACGTCGAACTGTCCGCACTGTCGGTAATGGAATACCCACCGACGCCTTTAATAGAATGTATTACGTATAATGAATTAGAATGCTTCGAATTACTCGATAATTTTACATAGAATCCATTGATGATCATCATAAATGTCCGTATGATATTCACTGAATACATATATCACTACACGTTGACGCTTTGACAGCTTATTATAAAGCTGAGTGACTGTTGATGAAGCTCCATAGACGAACTAATTGTATTAATGATAAATGGTGCTTCTTATTAGGCATATTCCTTCAGATGACTACAGCTGAATGTATCATTGTTACCGAGAAAATCAACAAAGTTCTTTTGGATATGCAGTATTTTTAATCGTCAAGTCCATCACAAAATGTTTCTAGGTGCCATACATAGAATCTAATTCGATATTGCAGTTACAATGGGAAGGAAAACATACAGCTTCTAATGTTATTTACAAAAAAAAAAACAGCGTAAATATACATAAAATTGATCTGCTCAAAGTATTTCATTCGAGTGATCATTTGAATTTTGTTAAGATTGTGATCCGTAAGGTTTCTACTGATGATCAATTTTAGGTAAGTATATTTTTGGTGCTCCATGTAACAGTGCACAAATTGCCTAACATTGAGAAAAAGATCAATCTCACCAAATAAAAACACAATTTTAATTTACCATGTCATAATTTAGGTTTGAATAACTGTTGTTACCTGAATGAAACTCTTAATTCTCATATGTTTCCGGAACTTAACAGAATAATTCAAGAGACTTATCAGAGCTCATGGAAATAATGGATCAATGACAATTTGACAACATAATCTCTTTCTTTGAAAAAAAAAACACTAACGCACCATCCTTCAGTTCGACGTCACCTCGGAACCATCGGCAAACAGGAGATGGTGTGCCGACAAAACGTGACATAAGCTCCACACGTTGTCCTAGACGAGATTGGAGAGAAACCGGTACATGAGTGAAACGAGGTTGAATCACGGATGAGCTGTAATGCGTTATTATTACATTATAATCATACTTTGTTTCGAGTTATGTATTTTGTCGCATTTTCCATATCATTTGTTTCCACATTAGACTTCATGTGGTTTCAATGAAGAATTTTAAGCGAATTTTATTCAGGACATAGATAGTGCCTTGAAATATTCACTTGTCGTTCACAACAATTAACAAATCGTCAGCTGTAGATAGAAATAGTCAAAAAAGCAAATTCTACGCAAAAATAGATGTATAGAAACGATCTGTTCAAAAAATTAATCAATAATAGTTGTTCTGAGAAAAAAAATAACCTCGGAGTTTCAACCACTTTCAATTCAATAAAAGCATTAGCTTCTCCAGCGACGTTGACGGCTGTTAAACAGTACTTCCCAGCGTCAGCACGGACAACGTCGTTTATGTGCAATGAAAACAAGCCATCCTGGTTACAAATCTGCAATGAACAGCGTGAACCATCAACAACGTGTTCTCATGTAGTACTTCAAATTGTGACAAATACCAAATTTATCGAGATGGCATAAATTGAGTACTTCGATGAGTACAACGTTGGTTAAATTACCACTAATTGCAGGATTTCTACTACTTTAAAAGAGAAAAAAGCGATGTATGCAGTTATTTTGCTCTAATTACATTTGCTTTGCCATTCAACTCATCATTGCAATATAAACTTCTGTAAGAGTTCTACACTTCACATGAGATCGACTTATTCAAAAACTAACGCTAAACTTTTCGCAATTCGTTATCGGAGTGTTTTCTTTCGTCCAAGCGATCACTGGATCAGGATGACCGGTAACACAAGCGCTTAACTTTGCTTCTTCACCTAGAGCAACTTTAACAGCTTTTGAAACATCTGAGACCTTTGGTGCTTCCTCAATAATTGAATGTTCATGACCTAAAAAAAATTTGAGTAAAACTTCTAGCTTCAATTTTGTCTTAAAATCATGTCATAATTGAAATTACTGGAACAGACAAGGTAAAGCGTACGATAATTGTGAGACAATGAATATAACTTACTATGTATGTCAAGCTTCATAATGCATCTAGCGACACCCCATTGATTCTTAGCCTCCACCGCGTACTCTCCACTGTCCTCAGGAAAAGCATCGGCGATCACCAAACGAACGTCCATACCATTGCGTTGGTATTGAAATGAATTGGAATCCGTAATCGTTACGCGATTACGAATCCAACGAATTTGTAGCGGTTCAGAACCTGATTTTAAAAAAAAATCATATGGAAATAAGATGAAGTGACACACTGACAAGAAAAATGCAAAAAGTATTAGATTGCAAATGCAACCCTTATTGTACCTTGTATAATCTCGGCCTTTAACTCAACTCGTTCACCGTCATTGGCTTTTATGACGTGACGAACTTTTTCTGTACTGAAAATGCAAAAAAAAATATTTTATTGAGCCAGTTACTGGTTATATTTAAAACAGCAGCTTACAAAGTACGTGAAAGTACAAGGAAAGTTTTCAAAACCAAATTGATCGCATAGAAGTAAGAATATGCGATGAGTATTCAAAAAAGCAAAAAAAAGAAAACATGGAACTCATTTCCTCAGCTCTTAAGGAATATATAGGTAAAAAAAAAGCTATTGGCCAATTTTATCATTTGTTTCAATGAGCGAAATTTTGTGAGCAGTAAAATTCACCTGAACAACGGTGGTATGCCATCACTATTCATCGAATCTTCAGAATCGACTTCTAGAGACATCTGAAATAACGTTATGATCGTGCTTGGTCGGATTGTAGAATTCTACAGTAATACTCGTTTTCGTGCTAAATGCTATGTTAATATCAGCATATTTTCCTGGTTCTATATTTCGTACGGAGGGGGAGGGGGCAGTGGCGCAGTAGTAAAGGTACCACCACAGTGAGACGCAGGCCCGAATCGGTTCGTTGGGTACCCTCCACTCCCACCAAGCCCTTTAGGGAAATATGTACTAGTAATATGTTAGTACTAGAAAAATTTGGGTAAAATAGCACTGAACTGGCGGAGAGCGGCCAACTCAAGTCACTATATAGACTAGGCTCGTATTCAATTTCCTCCATCAATTCACGTTGACACGCATGCGTAAACAAATCGCGCCACAAGGAATTAATTAACGCCAAAGCTTATCTTATTTTATTTCCAAGCAAACGAAAATCGTAAATCCAAACAGCATCGTAATTTTGATGTGTGCAACTTATGAGAATTCTCCAATAACTGTTTATTTAATGTACAATATCGAGAAGAAAACAAGATACTATGTTATTTTTTGCACAAGAAGTAGGAACATGTTAATTGACACTTCTAAAATATTGCCAGCACACCAGATCGAAAATCTGAGGAAAGTGGTTTCGAGTTCTGTCTGAGACTTTGAAATTGTTGTCAACAAAATTATTCGAAGCATTTTAAGCGATAATGGGAGGTATGAAAGATACTTGAGCTTTTGTTGTTCCACAGTCGTTTGTTGCTTCACATACATAAACTCCTTCGTCAGCAGCTGATATGAATGGAAATTTCAAAGTAGCACATTCACCATCGTACGACATAACATATCTGACAGTTCACATAGTTTTCATTGTGAAGTACGTAGTAATTCATTAGTTATTCATGATAAGAACATGAACATAGCTTCGTCTTAAATACCTTAACATCTAAAAAAAACTTAGAAACTTGCTACTTTTCTTTTTTACTGAAGTAGCAGACAAGTTTGATATGGTAATTACTATGACTCATCGTATATTCAAAAGAATGAATCATTAGATTATTATTGAGCATTCCTCTCAAGTATTGATGATATCATTTAAGTACAAACCTTTGCGTGTGTGGTAAGAGAGGATTTCCATTTCGCAGCCACTTAATAGCTGGAGCCGGATATCCCGATAGCGAACACTCAATGGAAAATGAATTGCAAGCCTTTGCCTTAACGAATCGTTAATCATTCTTTGATCTACCGAGGAAAATTATTTTCTAACACGAAAATTACAGAATGTGTTTAAAATAAGGCATCATAGAAATGATGTTGATAAACGTACAGTAACTTTTCCAGGTAACACTTCGACAAATTCAGGAGCACTAAGTTCTCTCTTATGTTTGCGTCTTTCTTGTTGCACTGAAGAATCTTCGGTAGGTTTGACTACTTCGACCTGAGAAATCAGAAGATAAATAAGTGAAGTAGTTGTACATCACGATCCTATCCTAAAGATACGGACCTCTGATGAACAAGTAGCAATGCCTTCGCTGTTAG
>KN716570.1:97626-109498 GCA_000816705.1 Dictyocaulus viviparus
GAAAAGAGAAGTGCTAACGAAACACTAAATAATAAATATAGGAGGCTTCACATAAAGGAAGTATTTTTTTTTGTAAACATAATTATAAATATGCTAGAAAGACTACAACTATACTTATAAAAATTTATATTCTCAATGACAGTACAAGATAGCACAAGTTCGCTTCGCAAGAAATAACAAGATATTACTGTAGAATTGAGGTCATCTACATTGTTATTGAACCTCAAAAGCAACGGATAGACAATGATATTGTTCACTGTCAACATTTAAATGAATCTTATGGAATCCGCGCCACAGGAAGTCTTATGGACTTTCATTCGATTGTGAGTAAGACTCATTCTTATGGGAACGGAAAAATTGTAAATATAATTACTATAATCAGATAAAAATAAAGTGAAAATCACTAATTTTTCCTCAAATAATGAACACATTGCAACATATTTGTAACTCACAGCATATACGTGATAACTCCTACACTCCACATGTCAGCACTCAAACCGATCGTCTCGTGATTAACAATTTCAGGAGCACAAAACTCTGGTGTTCCAAATAGTAGTTTAGTATTTTTGTTTGGAATTAATTTTCTGGCTAATCCAAAATCAATGATTTTCAAGTCCGTAGAGTTCTTCGTTTTGATTAGAATATTCTCCGGCTGAAATGATTCGATTTCCTGATATATTCAATAAAGCTTCCGAATGATCCATTTAACGACATTTCTTGATACCTTTAGATCTAAGTGCACGAACTGATTATTGTGCATGTGTTCGATTCCGAGGAGAATCTGATGTACGTAGTTTCTTGCTTCTTCTTCGGTCATAAGCAAGTCATTTTCAACGATCTTATTGAACAGTTCTCCACCAGACACACTGCAATTGCAATAATCCGAGTTGAAATGCCAGCAAAGTCATTTCAAAAGTTAGGGTAAATATGTGTTTCTCATAACTTTATATGACTAAACAGAACTGTTTCTATCATAGTATTTTTGAAATTCGACTTTCGATTCCTCTTAAACGCACAATTCTACAATGAGACATATTTCGTAGCCGAGATCGAACGCTTCGTGAAGTTTAAGCAGTTTGTCATGATGAAGTTCACTCATCACCGAAATCTCATGAAGGACATCATCTCGTTTAACTCCAGGGCGTACCTAATAGCATTAATAATCAAAATAAAAGACAAATTACAAAAAAAGCAGTGTTTGTGACTGTTTACTCTCCTACCTGCACCACTTTAGCTGCCCATGTTTTTCCAGTAGACTTCTCAATAGCTCGGTATACAGTACCGTAAGCACCTTTCCCCAATTCTTCACAGATAGTGTACTAAAGATCCTACTTTTATTCTAAGAAAATATCAATAAATATGAAGGAAAAAACTTGCTTTAGCCTCAAAATCATTAGGTAATCTATGCACGTTCATGGCTTTCAGATCTAATGTGTCAATATCAGTGACTAGTTTATCATAATCCTCTAACTTCAAGTCAGGCTTTTCCTCGATTTGTTTTTTGTCGACAAATTGAGAAAGCTCCTAAAATGCTGATGTCTCCAAGATTAATTCGTACATTAATTCAACAAGAAATTCTGAAGCAATTTTTAATTGACTTGAAAATCCGGTCAAATCTTAGAGCATAATTAATGCTCACCTCCACTAATAGAGGCTCAGATTCTTCAGAAGGTTCAGACTTAGCAAAGGTGTTTTCTGCTCTGACACGAAATATGAATGTTTCTCCAGGAACGAGATTAAATAATTTAAGAGAAGTTTTCTTGGTTATGTCAGCTTTTTTCCATTTTTTGTCCGTAACCTAAATAATTAGCAATTTCATCGATCCAAAGATCAAACTGAAAAAGTCAAATGTATATTCAGGTTTCGATAGAAATGTATAGAAAAACATTAGGGAAATAGGCTTACAGTGCACATTTCCACTGTGTACTGTCGAACTGGTGATCCACCGTCTTGTTTTGGTGGTGTCCAAGATAGAAGTATTGATTCTGCTGTACGTTCTTTAACAATGGGTTTTCCTGGTGGACGCGGACGTCCATTAACCTCAAAAGTGCACCAAGCCTTTACAGAATTTATAAAACAGCGTTAATTAATGAATAATTTGTTAATATTTGTAGGTATAAATGAATGAAATTTTTAGAAACTCTTGTAAAAACACATATATTTAAATTTCTCTTTATTTAGAATATAACGATACGTTAAGAAAAATGTACGGACTGCTTCCGATGTAGAACTGTCATATGTTTTGTTTTACAAAAAAATTCGTATACTTGTTAATCGGACGTCTGTTATGAAATTTCTGAGTAAGCTTATTCATGTGGAATTTGCCTTTTCTCAATTCAGATGATAGAGTGACTAAAGAAAAGGTCCTTTTCTCAGAAGAAAAAAGAAGAAAAAAAGAGCAACAACTGAACGACTTTCTTGAAAAACTTTTTAGAATAAGAAGAACTTAATAAGAGAAAAAGATGATAGTGGCAAACGTGCGATCAGTTAAGAAAGAAAAGGCTGAAGCTAGAAGTCTTTAATTTTGATACAAGTATTATAAAATATCAAGCTGAATGTTCTGTTATGTAAATTTCTATTGTGACAAGATAATAGAAAATATCTCTACTTTACCTGAATATTTATTACAATACTGTCTTCTCCGCATCGGTTCTTAATTTTCAGCTTATACTTTCCAGAGTCACTAACATGCAGATCTGTTATAGAAAGAGTTGTTCCTTGTGCAGTGCTTTCGATCTAGAATATTCAGTCAAGCAATGATCTGAGAGATGAAAGGAATAGTGATAGAAAGTACTTTATGAGTTTTGGACTCGACTATTTGTTTTCCGTTGCTGTTGATCCACTCGACGTTTGGAGTAGGTTGTCCTGAAAGACGTAATAGACGAATTCAAAAAACAAAACACAATTAGTAAGATTCATGAAAGCATTTCTACACCTAAAGTAATTGAAACTCACAAGCAATTGAAGATAGCCGGGTGAAAGGTTATCAAGCTATGAAATTTTTCTACCTAATGAATTACCGCCTCAACACGGCTGGCAGGTGTTCTTAAAATTTCCATTTTGACATGGAAATTCAGCCAAGGGTAATCTATCGAAAATGGCGACTGTCTTAATGAAATAAAGTCACAGTGGGTTATATCCTTCTATGGTGACTACCTGTGAGGAAGGCCATGAGAACACTCAAACAGTGATCCAGGGAACTGAAGCTATACTAACAGAAATTTTCAGAATTGTTTGTTAGCAAATTGGCTATCGGGACCTCTCGTAAACCATAATAGACCACTTATTCAAGTGAGGTTTAAAATGGGGTAACAAAGTTTTATGAAGTTGATATATTGATACTGCCAACTAGAGGATGAAACTACTAGTCAAGTAAGGCGGAAATGAAAGGTGAAGCTCAGAATGTATTAATTTCTACAGTACATATCAGGCAATTGTTGCTACTTTTTAACAACTTTGAGCAGACGTCTTTTTAGTATATTACGGTACAAAGAACATTGTATTAAAATTACAAGTGAAGTTATCATATGCGAGAATACGAAATAGGTCTCGTAAAAACAACAGCATATGAAATCCGGGCAACATTTAACTGCAAAACAACTTGTAAGATGTCACGATTAGACACTAAGAGAAAAGAGGGCAACAGTACCTGTAAATGAAAAGGAAAGTGTTGCTGTGTCTCCCTCATTGAACACAAGAGCAGGTGTCGAATCGTATAAACAAGAAATTTTCGGACGGGATTCACTTGGAATTGTTTCAGACTCAATAAATGCTCCGAGTCCAATGGAATTCTCAGCGGCTATACGATAACGGCAAGCGTCTTCATGTTCTGCAAGAAAGAATTTAATGATATTGGTTTTTAGTAGAAATATTCCAAGTAATATTCGCATGGAAGCTTGTAATCATCTGAGGAAATGATTTTATAAAAAACATCTGAAATGGCATTTACCGGTTTTATAATTCGCAGTTGTACAACGTGCCACGAACGTCCACTTATTAGTTTTTTCGTTGTATTTTTCAATGTAATATCCAAGAACAGAAGATCGTCCATCGTTTAACGGAGGCTTCCATGTTAGTGAACATATTTTCCCATCGATGTCCATCTTAATTGGACCTTCTGGAGCATCCGGTACAGCTGAAATAATGCGGATTTCGAACTACTGCTATGCATCACTGCCTTGACACTCAGATAAACTCAAAGACTTGTTACGTACACTTCACTATGAGGATAATGTCAGCGGTATTTTCTCCAACAGTGTTGCTAACTGTCAAACTGTATACGCCATTATCTGATGCGCTCGTTTTCTTGATTGTCAGCTGCGCAGTGCCATCTCTGTACGATGTAACCATGTTTTTGCTTGGCTGAAATTTAACAATGCTTCATGATTGATTCAAAACTTGAAAAAAAAAACTACTTAAAATAAAGTGAGCATATATTTTTCTACAGACTGAACACACAGCTACACTGGTGGGAATAGAAATTTCTTCCGACCTATGCTCCTTTCGTGACTTTTTTACTTATCAGAAATCTAAATGTTCAACTGATTAATGATAAACTCCACTAGATATTACCTCTTGATTTCCCGTTGTAAATAAGAAGATACATCATTATTTGCTTCAAATTTTTTGATAAAGTTGATTTCATAGTTGTATCTGCATCAATTTTCTACATCTCATCCAATCGATAAAATTAAAATAAAGAAACAAAATTGAGATATTTGAAATAAATCAGTTAAAGGAAATGTAAAGTAACGCATGTTGTAATTTATATTAAAATAAACCAAACAATATTGCATTATTTGATTTAATAATTTTTCCAACTCGATGGAAACGAGGTGTAATTGATTGGTTCCATTCGACATCAAACGCACACTGAAAGGCCACCATTCCGATGGTCAGACCTCTTTACAAATGTCCTACAAAAGGATTGTGATGCTTAGCAAATCCTAAGAGCGACAAGAACTCATTGGACTACGCTCGCACGCGATTGGGACAAATAGAAGTTCTGCTGGCGCCCGCTCAACTCTGATCAACAGCAATTCCAGATGATTCAGGTGGAAAACGGCCCTCACTGTGATTTAATGAAAATGTTCTTTAGGAAATACTTATCCTTTAATGCTTAGTAATTTATTTTTAATTTCGTTGTTTAGAAAACAAACTGATTTTAGTTTGTGTTCTTACACCTCCATTGAAAAAAAAAACAATTGACTTTCAACGAAAAATACCTTAATAAGTTTTCCATCTTTTCTCCAAGTACATTTCATTCCTTTTGTCTCGACAACATTAACATATAGCTTTGCACTTTCACCATCTTTCACTTCTACCGCTGTCGATTCTACCTCCAAAATTGGTATGCCTTAAAGATGTAATTATATCTAAATGATTTTCAAATTAAAACAAGATTGAATAATCTTACACTGCACGTTTACATTGATACACGCTGTGGCCATCCTGTTATGAGCATCGGTGGCAACGCATTCATATTTACCAGACGTGTTGAGTGTGGCCGCAGGAAGTTTAACAACACTTTGTGTTTTGGTATTGTTTACAGAATAACTCTCTTCTAAAGATCTACCGTTCTTGGTCCAATGAAATTGAACTTCTTCCGATGCATCAATTATTAATTCCCTACTTTCTCCAAGCTTCAACTCAACCAGTTCTAATGCTGGCTTTAGAACAAGTTCTTTTATCTTTGTGTCTTTTTCCAACTTAATTCCGTCCTCGTTTTGAAGTTGTTCTGAGTGTGTGCCATCGACAGTTAGTGAGTCACTTTGTTCTTCTTGAGTAATTTCTGCGCGCTCATCAAAATCACATACTTTCTTGATAAATGAATCTTCCTCAACGAACTTCTCTTGTTTGACGTCATCAGGCAGCTTTTCTATTCCATCAGCCATGCGGGTTTCTTCGGTAAGTCCCGTTTCTATTTTTTCTTGCCTTTCTTCTATCTTAGTCTCTTCCTTCTTCTTTCTTTTAATTTTGGCTTTTTTGTCAGTAATTTTTTTTTCGTTCTCTTCTACTGATTTTTGCTCTCTTATTTCCTGTCCATGGACTTCTATCACAATAGACGTCTTAGGTTCAGCTATTTTTCCGGCATCCTTCATTTCTTCATTTAGATCGTTCCCAATCTCAGGAATTGTTTCAGATACCGCAACTCCGTTGACTGCTAATGGGGCGTCATGACTGTCCAAAACGGATGCTTCCAATAGCGAATCTTTGGAAAATTCCTCTTGGAGTTCTTCATCATCAAGCGTCAGCACGTCTATTGGATGACTAGCCGGTCCTTCACCTACTGAATTTACTGCAGTTACTCGGAATCCATAAACCTGCTTGCTAAGTAAATCATCCGCTTCGAAACTAAGAGTATTGGCTTTTGTTTTGCCAATTATACGCCATCTATTGCTGTCAGCGGACTTCCTCTCTACAATGAATTCCGTTACTGGGGCGCTGTAGGGTGTTGCTGCATAGCTCCACGAAAGTATAGTTGAATTTGAAGTAGTTTCCTTTGCATTTAGATTAATTGGTTCAGCTGGAACATCCATGACAGTGACATGAAATTTTCTCTCAGCGATTCCAATAGCATTTTCTGCAATAATTTTGATTATTCCGCAGTCGTCCACAGTTAGATTCTTCATGCGAACGCTGGTAATGTCATCATATTGTTCCACTAATGCCCTATTCTGAACTCGAAGATCATTGTGTAATATGGTGACAGTGGCTACAGGGAACGCAGAAACTTCGACGTGGAAAGCAAGTTCTTCGTGAATATTGAGGATTATTTCTTCCTCATATTGTTCATGAATCCTTATTTCTGGTACAACTTCCAGTCGAAGATGTGCTGTTGCAGAGACTTCTTTCTCGTTGAGTGCCACATGGTAGCTGCCTATGTCGTTTTTACCAAAATTTTGGATTTTAAGGACGGATGAACATCCAGACGTGATTACCATATATTTGTTGGTCTGCTGCCATATTTCTTCTCCATTTTTAAACCATACTAATCGATTTGCCGGCTTTGTAAGCTCACATCTAAGCATAACATCGCAACCAAATTGTTTTATGACATCGTCTTGTGGGCCGACAATGATCTGTGGTTCTTCTTCTGAAAGTTGTATTTTGCAAAACGGAAAGAAAGCAAAATTTGTGTATTAAATTCATAGTATAACGGTACTACAAAAGCCATACCTTTGATAAACAGCTCCCCTTCTGTCCTACTTCGTCCATCAGAAGTCTCACAGCGATAAGTGCCACTGTCAGAATCTTTGACTGACCTTATTCTCAAGATTCGCTTCTCGTTGTTTGCTATGATACTGATAGAATCATTATCACTCAGTAGTTTTCCATCCTTATACCAAAAAACTACGCCATCTTCGTCAGAAAGATTACAACAGAATTCAATATCTTGACCTTCGACAACTTCACTATATTCAGAGAATGATGATTCAAAGTGACAACGCACGTCTAAAAATATGAATGTACATCTTCCTTTAAATTTACAGTTAAAATTGCCGTTTTCCCTTCGGCGGTATCTATTCTATTTTTTTTTTGTAAATTTCAATCAGTTATATCTTTACCTGTCACGTTGATTTGAGCTGTGGATTCTACTGTTCCGTGTTCGTTGCTGACTTTACACGCATATGAACCAGCATCACAGTAATCGACACTATGTATAATCAGCATGCTCATAAATACCTCGTTAATTTATCTGAAATGAAAACATAGAAATATTTAAACAGGAATAATTGCTCAGTTTGTATTGACATAGCATCAGAATTCATATTTATGCGCTTCTGTCCTATATGAGAGTGTAAATTCATCTACCGTATAATAATTTTTCAATAAAATGTTATCATATGTTCTATCTGTAACGTCATCAAGTTAGAACACTCGTGAGCTGGTTGTGATTCACTTAGCAAAATGTTTTTCGAGATTCGATAGCTTTTTTCCAGCAAAGGACTTTCAGTTTTAAGAATAAATCATGAAAACCTTTCGAGGCTTATCATTTCAAAATGACAAAAATTTAATCTTTACACTTAGAATAAGAAAATTCAAGTACCTCAGTATTAGCGCTTCGGGGAATGATTTCCACACCGTCCTTGTACCATATATATTCCGGCGCTGGTTCAGCGTTGGCATGACATTCAAGTTGTAGCGTACGTTTCTTCGGAACACTAACATCTTTGATTGCTTTGGTAACGACAGGTGGAATGCTAACTGAATAAGAGAAATGATCTGCATACTTCTAAGAAAATTATGCTTTTACTTACGAGTAACTTTGACTGGAACAGTTTCATTTGAGAAGGTTCCAACACCAGCTTCGTTCCTCGCTGCAACTTTGAAAACATAGCTGACGCCTTCTTTCAGACCGTCAATAGAACAGAAAGTAGTAGTGCAATTCAACTAAAAAAACATATCAATCCTATTTTATTTTTTTTCTTCCAAATGAAAAATAACCTCGTTCCAAACTGTTGACCCTTCGGACTTATACAATACTGTATACTCATCTGATGCTAGGTCGTCGTTACTGTCCCACTCCAAACTGACACTGTTTGTACTTGTGACAAGAACTCGTGGAGTGGAGGGAATACCCACTGGATAGCCTAAGATCAGGTATGCCATTACTTACTTCGCAAAGTGCATATTTGGTTAGAGTAGTTCCTCTATATATTATTTGATCAGTTGTGGGTTTATTTCAATGTTAATGTGATATTATGAAGCTCTGAAATTGTTAAGCATAACGAATATGAAGTACCTTGGCTAGGCGTTAGGGTCAGCGTTTCTGAAGCTTTATTTGAATTTGATGTGAGTCCGGCCTCATTACAAGCTTCAATTTTAAAGCTATAGGCAACGTTTGGAAGAAGACCAGTAACTATATATCGTTCTAAGAAAACGAAATCCTCATTTATCTGAAAAAAATGTTGACGCATTGCACTTGAATATCATTTCAATAAATCTATCATTGAAATTTTTCATGCTTAAAAGAATTGATTCTTATCAAATATGGTGCAAGCACAAGTTTTATTCTGCACAGATGGATCTGATATTTTTCCAAGTAACTTTAATATTCATGTAATAATCGATCTAGGAATGGCTGAACGAATATAATTTTTAGTGGTATTTACTTTTATCCATTTGACACCGTCTTCACGACGATAAATATCGTATGCGTATATGGGTGAACCACCGTCTTCCAAAGGCTTCTGCCATGTAAGCAGACAACCGTCGTCATAAATTTCTGAGATAATTGGCCTCTCAGTAATTGTTGGAGGCATGAAAGGAGTTGCAGTTGTTATCTGTAAAGTATCATATGCTATATGAAACAAAACCGTTTAAGATATTCCCGAGAATCGATTTTTACTATATATTATATTTCAACCAAAAATTTATCATTGAGTTGTAGTGAAATTTAGAAATTAATATACAGTGGTATTTAAGGCTAAACGTACAACAGAAGTTTCAATGTATTCTCCAACACCGTATTTGTTCACAGCTGAGACTCTCAACACGTAGCTGGTTGCGAATTCAAGTTCTTCAACGACGTAGGATGTTCTCGTACTTGTAACCTTTAAAAGAATGCACCGTAATCGAAGATGTTTAAAATTTATTCGAATCATAGAGAATGATAGATTCAAATAAAAAGTGTTTTTGATGCTGCAGGCTGCCACCTGACTTACATGATGATCATTTGTTATGGTCCCAGCTAATATTTCTTATTTACTTCTAGACACAGCTTCATTCACCGAATCACCAACCTGAGCAACTTTGTGAAACGTCCTTCGACTTTCTTCCTTTTTTTCAATGATATATCCTGTCAAAGGCGATCCGCCATCGTCTTTAGGAATTTCCCAGTTGATGGAGATGGAATCGTTGGCTACATCGTTTACCGAAATATTGGAAGGAGCAGAGGGCACATCTTAATGAGGCATAATGGGGCAAAACATAAAATCGAGATGAAAAAAAAAAATACAGCTGCGCTACTCACCTTTTACTTTAACACAGAACATCGCCGAATCTTCTCCGAATTCATTCGATAGTTTGACTATGTATTCACCAGAATCTACTTTTGTAGCAAATCGTTTGCAAAATTTCACAATATCTTCATGTATGTAAACTTGAGTTTTTGCGTCTTCTCTTAGTAATCCACCGTTGAAGTAACATGATACAAAAGGTTCTTCCTGACAGTCAAAAGGAATACTAAAGACAATGTTCTCGTCCCTTTCTATTTCTAACATTTCCTTCTCAACCATTTTAATTCTCGGTTTGCCAAGGATTCGAACGTTAGTATAACTTCTTGAACCATCGGCCACCACCATATACTGCCCTACATCATTATAATCAGCACTCTTTATGGTTAAGCGACAGAAGTTGACTTCTTCATCGATGGTGTACTTTAGCATATCTCTGATTTCTTCATTATTTTTATACCACTTCACTTCTTTGGCGGGATGGTTTAATTCAATAGTAAGTGTTAGGTTTTTACCTTCATAACCAGTAGTTTTATAATCTAAACGTTTTATAATTTCTAATGAAATTTCTTCCACTACAAGCTTTGAAGTCACCACATTATCATTGAGACGAACTTCTACAATCATTCCTGAATCTTCCGGAACTAGATCTGTTATCAGAAGACTTCTGAATGGTCCGTCAATATCTTCCGAACTTCGGGGCTCAGTGACATATGAGTTGTTGTTTATCAACCACTCAACTTCGTCGTGTTCGTTCACCAGTTCACAATCAAATCGAACAGTATCACCTCTTAGAGCCAGCACCTCAGCACCTGGAGTTGATATAAATCCACTTTTTCTCATTCTTCGTTTAGAAACAGTATAACTTTCAATACTGGGTGCACCAGAAGATCTTCTTGAAGTCAAACTATTTGCTGCGTCACCACTTACTACAGGGGTTTCTGAAGATTCGTCGAAATCTTTACCCTCAACAACAGACACCGCTTCTTCTTCCTTACTAACGGAGCCATGACGTTGCTGATGACGAACACCTATTACATCTGTTACATATGTTTCAATCACTTGAGCATCCTTTTCTTCCTTAATATCACTCCGCTCATTTATAACGCTGGGAATTCCAATTGCTTCTTCAACTGCTTTCTGTTTCATTCCTCTGATTGAAGATTCCTTGCCAGCATAATCAGTTTTGTCACTCTCCTCGATGCTTTCACTATGGAGTTTTTCTTTTCCAACCTGTTCAATAACAAAATTATTCGATAGGTTTGTGACATCCTCTTTAATTTCTTCTCCACCTTTCAGCTGAACTGATAACACGTCAGTGTAACTGTCAGGTGATTTAAATGGCAACTCCAGAGTGACTGAAGCAACAATTTCATCCAGATTTTCAGTTGTGAGACTCTTATCAGTGGTATCTACTACCATAGAAATGCTTAGTGATTGTGGCTGTTTCAGTGGTGAAATAACTTCAGCATTACCTTCGACTGCAGTAATTTTTGTTGTAATATATGTTTCCGAATGGAGTGTGCTCGGTTCACCAAACCGAGAACTGATTTCATCCGGAATTGAAAGTGCTTCTGGAAGCTTTTTACCTTTGACGCGTTTTTCTTTATCGGCCTTCACGTCTCCTTTCGCTTTGACTACACCTTTTTCCTCAAGTTTTTCCTGCTCTACCAGATTTTCTTCGAAAAATTCCCCTTTCACTTTTTCTTCCATTTTATTCTTCTCAACTTTTTTCTTCTCAACCAAGGTCTCCTTTGGCTTCTCTTTTTCTTCTGCTTTTGGTTTCACTTCGTCTTTCTTAACAGCCTTAGCTTCTTTTGGCTTCTCTTTTTCTTCTACTTTTGGTTTCACTTCGTCTTTCTTCTCAACCAAGGCCTCCTTTGGCTTCTCTTTTTCTTCTGTCTTTGGTTTTT
>KN716571.1:18251-33767 GCA_000816705.1 Dictyocaulus viviparus
TAGTTTATGAACTCGTTTTGCTACCAAACTAGTTTCAACAGATATCCCACGCTTCTGAAATAGCAAAAAAATTTGGAGCCTTGGACCGAAACTGGATCTGTATTTCGCAGATTTTGTGGATAACTTAGGAGCGTAGGATATCAACATCATATAATCATAACCCTTATAATAAGTAAACGTTATTAACCACATTACAACAGATTTGCATTGGAACTAATCTGATAACCCACCTCAACCTAATAATCCAATAATTTCAAGTTTTAATATTCAAAAACGCTATCGGTGAAGCTCAAATATTGACATAGAATGTCAATCAGTAAAATCTGCTGGGAAGATATGCACGTGTTGACTACTTTGGAACAAAATTATAAGGTTTTGCAACAGAATAATTAGTATGATAGTGTTTGGTACTATTTCGTTTAACGACAATAAAGCAATTAAAAATTGGACGACATTGTTAGAAAAAAAAAAACAGTGCGCCTTTTTTCACGTCAATAAGATAAGATAGGATAAAGCTTTGGTGTTGATCGAATCCTTGTGGTTGGATGCGTCTAACGTATTCGTGGTTCAACGTAATATCGGGGAGGTGGTTGAGTGCGAGCCTAGTCTATGACATCAGTTGACCACTCTTCACTAAGTCGTCAGTGCTAGCTATTTTACCTAGATTTTTCTGGTTCTAATTCACCGATCCCGGACATATGTATTAAACCATGCTTCAAAACATAAGCGAATAGCCAGGACACATAGTGATGTAATATCATTACTCTTGAATGTTTAAGGAAGCAGCCTAAAGAATGTAACTCACTCAATAACTCCATTTCTCAGCAGGAAACAGATTTCTACTTCTCATCGTTGGTTTTTGACAAGTATTTTAGAAAGTGACCACTGCTGAATTATCAGAATTTCGTTTGCCAGCAGTTTTCAACGGTAGATGACGTCTGGTTACTGTTTCATTTTGTAGTGAATTGAAGTGAATTACTTGTTACTTCGATGCCGACGACGTTTAAGCTGATATTGTTATCTACCATGTCAAGGCCAATATTCTAGTTTTAACTTATGCCTTTAAAGTTTTGCAGAAACATATAGAAATAAATCATACAACAATGTAATAAGACCAAATGACACTACACAGTATGATGCAATTAGAGAGAAAATCAACGCTCAAGAAAATACGGGGAGGATATCGACGTAAAAATAATGTGATTTCAAAAAATGGCGATTCACAAGTAATTAATATATGAGTTTTACACATGATAGGGATTCTACAAGTGTTTTTGATAAGGTTAAGATAGTACACATTAGTATGAGGTAATTGAGGTGAATATGAACTACAAAGTTATTTTGTACAAATGCTAAGGATTTCATAAATCAAAAAAACTTGTAACACATTCGTTGACAGGCGCGTAAAATCGTCAGTTGATTGTTTCGAACGACACACCAAGGAGACGACTTCTTATGGAGTAAATTTACGACTTGAAATAATATGGTGGTATATTTGAAGGTTTGCACATCATTCGCATAAGCATTGAGAGGAGGTATGTGTTGAAATTATTTGCCAAGTCGATAGGATTTTTCAATGGTCTTATACTTTCCACGTTCTATTTTTCTGCTCATTTATTAATTTGCTTACAACAAAAATTCGTTTTGGACTTATACGACATATTAGTCCTCATGTTTATTCCACTCGTTTATGCATATTTTGATGTACATTTTAAAATTAACACGCTGCAAGTAGATATTCTTTTAAGACAATCATTCTCTCTTCGGATTTATTGGACGTCGCGTGCCGTCAATAAAAAGAAATCCTTTCTTTTGATTACGTGAATTGAACTGAAGGCTTGTGCCTTCTGAAGATCATTCTGGTTATTCTGAGTTATGGATAGTATTGATTATGGAGATGGGAAGAAATATGTTAACGATCCCTCCATAGAAATGGCATGGGCCATGAAGGTATTGTTTTAATCTTCATGCGATAATTTCTATAATATGTTGCGTGCTTGTAATGAAATGTGATTTTTCTATAGTAATGTGCAGTTTTAGGCTGCTGAGAGAGCGAATATTCATATGAATTTGCTTATGTGTTGCGACACTAGAGTTCTTCGGCTTAACAAAATGCAGGAAGTTATCTATAGATCTTTTAGGAATGGATTTCCAAATCTTGATGTGCACAAGGTTCTTGTTCAAATATGTTTAGATATGTTTTGGAGAAAAATCACCTTGTTTGAAAGAAAGTATTTGCAAGGATTTCTTGATTATTAGTTACTTCCAGGTAACAGAACTTGAATTGAAGTGCGGAGGCATGAAGGAAAAATGGCAAATTTTTTGCGAAAGTTTTAAAGAGGTAATTTTATCACTGGAAAATTATGTGGAATGTATGGCTCATCGGTGCTATCTTCTCATTACTTCCAAATTTTTTTTTAGGCAGTAACCGTAATTACAATTTCAAAACATACTCTTATAGATTTGTTTTTTGTTCGGCATTTTCAGTGGGCTTAAGTGTCACGCTTTTCTATTTAAAATCACTTTGGCGGCCTATTGAATCATTAGCATATGCCATTTGAGTTCGCCAGCTGTGAATGATTTACATTGCCATACATTCCCCGGAAGGTGGTGTCTTCTCAGGTATATCTAGTTGCAAATGACATCTCCAAGGAATGGAAAGTTTGGTCTGCGGCAAGGAATGAAGCCAATTACAAGCTAGAGTATCTTTAGTGATTGCGCCACAAAATCCTGCTTGTTTATGTGACTCAATAACATTTGCCAATGCATTATGTATTGAAATATTTTCTTTTTCATTATTGTTTGATAATTCAACACTTGCACTTGGAAATCAGCAATGAATTCTTAACAGTTAACTTGATGATATTAAATTATAATATTTTTCCTACATTTAGTTTTGATAAGATTTATTTCGACTTATATTAAGATTGTGGAGGACTACTCACTTGGTACACTTATGCGTATAGAAGCTTCTAAGGGTTATAGCGTAGACAATACAATAGTTGTTCCAAAGGTACATTAACTTCGTTAATTAGTGGTGTTGTTTGTATGCATATGTACGCTTTTTGATTTGGTATTATTAGATATATTAAAGGAAGTTATTTTCAGATTATATTTTTGGCTATAGAAATTGCTCGTAATGTTGAAGGAATCAACGAAAAACTAAAGGTAGAATTTACAGAAGATCACAGAAAAAATGGAGCACAGTTGTAGCGATCATTGGGTGTTTTCTTCTAATTTCAATAAAGATTATAGAGAATTTTCACTTCCTAAACAGTGATTTTTCATATTTCTACTACTGGTGTTTTACTTCATGTTTTCTGAATTATTGCTTATTTCACGTATGTTTGATCGCATTGCATAGTCAGTGAATATCTGTCTTAACATGCTGTATCTTGCTGTTTCAGTTTTATATTTGTAAATGATGTTTGAATTTCAAGCTTTTACGTTTTGTATAAATTTCTCAAAACATATAGAGTTACTCGACATTGTTATTGCGACCATACTTAGAGGTATTGTTTTTGTGTTTTTAACATTTGTTAGCTTTTGATTGCATTTACATTGCGTGATGTGCTTATGATACTTTGCGACTATGTAGCACATGCTCACTTTAGATGAGTTTCAATTTTGGAACGAAACCACCCGCTTCGACCTCATCCTTTTTTGGTTCAAGTTAGTACTTTTTCAATACTAATGCGTTATTTATTTTTACTACAAGTAGTTTCAATATATTCAACAGGTGTTTATGTGGGTTCTTTCTTCGCCTGCATTTAAAAAGAGCCAACATTTGGGATTTTTTTGTATGTAGATTAGTTTTTATCTGGGCACTCTATAGTTGGAAAATGTTCTAAAATATTTTATTTAGACTACTAAATAATGCTTGTTGTGCCAACAAATGTATCAACTGGTCTTTTAGAAGTTTCTAGTTTTATATAAGGTGTAAATTTGTTGATCAGAAAGCTAGCAATAGTATAAATTTTAAACAAGTGCTCATCTTGCGGTTAATATAGATGGCTCATAGTTAGTGTAATTCGAGGGTGAAGAATAAATTTGGGTTGTGCACTTTGCTTGCAATAAGGCTACTTCATTGAAATATTGATTGCGTTGGAATAGGAAGTCTTGTTCCCTTGTAGTAAATGAGTGCAGTTGTATTGTTTGTTTGGA
The DNA here is from genome assembly GCA_000816705.1 of Dictyocaulus viviparus. Classification (NCBI taxonomy): domain Eukaryota; kingdom Metazoa; phylum Nematoda; class Chromadorea; order Rhabditida; family Metastrongylidae; genus Dictyocaulus; species Dictyocaulus viviparus. The sequence goes on from KN716571.1 coordinate 22,416, forward strand.
GCATAACTGGATACCATGATGGCTTTCCGACTACATATTTTTTTGTTAACGAGAATTTGATGGAAACTCTTGTTATTAGTCGACTTTGATTATCACCAAAATTTCATGCAATATGAAATGCGTGAAAAGTTGATGAACATCTTTCTACAAGCACTGTTGTTCTCTGAATAGTTGTCATCATTTACATGCTCAGGAGCCTTCATCTTAGTTAAGAGTTAGTAGTTTTGTAGATTTTGATTAGGTCTTGAGCTGAGGCTACGTTGGATTTGAAGTCAATCAAGTTTTTCATCTTTTTGTTACGCAGTTTTGATTTAGTTTTGAGAGTTTTATACAAAGAGATTGAGGTATTTATCGAAAAATTTATTTCCAACCGTTTGCCATGTGGGCGTAATGTATAGTAATGTGAATAGATTTTAGTGTTTCGCCTATGTTCTTTCTACGCTAAATATGAGATTGATTCGTGTTCGATCGTTACATTTTTCATTCATGCTCAATATTGCAAGTTTATGCACCATAACTTAAAGGATTTGTATATTACTGTATTCATGATTATATAGTTTTTTGAATGAAATTAATATCCGGAAACGATCATCTGAAATCTTATATATAGATCGAGATTTTTGTTTTTTCTCTTGAAAACATCTTATGAAACCAAACTTGTTTTATCAAATGCTTGCTGGTTTTAATGTTTGTTTATTGCATTAGCAGACTTTTTAGGCAGCACTACGACGGCATCGTCTATGTTCGGTTCATCCACATCTGCAACCACAACAACATCATCTGGAATTTTTGGTGGCATGTCATCGACAACGCCTTCCTTGTTCAGCAGTGTAGCTACATCCAATAGTGGCTTATTGTTTGGCTCTTCTACGTCTAACGCAAATACTGCTCCTTCCTTATTTGGTTCTTCAACAGCCGCAACTGGCAGCTCTTCGCTATTTCAAACCAAACCAACCAACGTAACATTTGATTCGACAGGAAACACTTCAGGTTCCAACACTGGCATATTTGGGATGCCTATTTCTCAAACATCAACAAATCCATCCATTTTTACTTCAACATCAACAACAACGCCGAGCTCTAACCTTTTTGGAATGTCAACCAACGTGAGTACAAGCGCTTCATCAATATTCGGCTCTACGGCCACATCTTCCACTGGACTGTTTGGCTCTCCAGCAACTGCATCTTTAGGAATTTTTGGGACCTCCAAGCCTATGTTTGGAGCCGCAACTACGGCTAATAATTTACTCGGCTCTTCTACAAGCAATACCACTTCGACTGGCTTGTTTGGAACTCCATGTACAACAACTGCATCACTATTAGGTAATGTGGTAGCGACTACAACGAGCTCATCAACATCATCGTCTCTGTTCATGTCACAAAATTCTACGACATCCGTATCTGGATCTGCCACCGCTTCTTGCCCTTCTGCGACTGGTGCATTATTTGGCGCCGCTGGGTCACCCTCATTGTTCGGTGGCCTTAATGCAGCAACAACAACAACTACGAGTACATCCTTCTTTGGAAAGCCAAGCACTCCATTTTTTTTCGGTGTTAATACCACGTCAAGCGTAGCACCTTCGACTGGATCGTCTGTGACAGTAAGCAGCGGTGTGTCATCTTTCTTTAGTGGAGCTAATACGTCTTCGCCAATTCCGACTTGTACCACGGCTTCACTTTTTGGAAATATAGCGCCGGCTTCTACTGTTGCAACATCGATTCTTGGAGGAATTAACAGCTCAACAAGTACCTCGGCGCAGTTTCACTTTGGTATGGCAACCACTTCATCTGCTTCGGCACCACTTTTTGGCTCTAATGCTGGAACTACACCAAATGCCACCTCATCGCTATTTAGTTCTGGAGGAATTACCACCACTGCTCCTACTTTCTTTGGTTCCTCTACAACTGGCGGCACATTGCTAAGTGGCGTTATTTCATCGGCTACATCTGCTGGATCACTCGGACTTTCCACCAGTGTAGTATCCTCGACCAAATCGCCAATAACATCGGCTCCAGTGGTTTCAGCTACTTCTTCAAACCTTGGCGGTGTTTCTACAACAGTTACTCCTACAAATATCATGAGTTCTCAAATAACTCCAAAAACCACCGCTGCCAGTGGTTTATTTGGTGTCACAGCTACAACCAGTTCTACAACTACATTTGCTCCGACCAGTTCCACTACTACGGGTGGTTTATTTGGTGTAACTTCAACTAGTACGACTACCACAGCTTCTGGTGGTCTCCTTTTCGGTATCAAAACTACGTCTTCTGCTACACCTGGCCTTTTTAGTGGAAGCACAATGACGGGTTCGCTCTTTGGTGCAAAAACAACACTTCCGTCATTGTTTGAATCCACAACCGCAATAAGTAGTAAGTCTTCCAAGCTTTACGTTTGCGAGGAAAATCTTTAATGTTATAATTCAAGGTGATTCATTTAGCTGCTACGACGATGACTACCGCTCCGTCATTGGGTCTTGGAGGTACAACACACCATAGTGGTGAGTTTATTCTTCAACGAGATGACATGTACTCCAATAATTCATAAGAGAGTATCAGTTCTCTGAATGTACTTTGAAGATTCATTCAACTTTTGAAGTGCAAAGTTCCGTATTTTTGACCATAGTATTGATAAATGTGTCACAAATTGTTAGCCGTGTTATACATATGATTTTTTTATTTATTCAATTACTAAAGTTTTGAACATAGCTTTACAATAAAATTTACTGTTTTTTAACAACATTTACTGCCATAGGTCTCAGTACAATATCAGGAGTTGGTACTGCAACTGCTGGAACAACGTCGGAGAAGGAGAATTGGCGTGAAGGAATCGTACCGAAACCAATTAGAGAAGTGGTGTTGCAAATAAGGTTTTTTTAATATTTGTCACAATCAGTTTATTATCCGTGTAGTTAGTTTCTAGAAAATTGATGGTTACTTTAGAGAAAAGATAAAAGAGAACAAGAAACTTACCGAAGAATTCAACTCTGCTTCGAATGATGGGACCATCAAAGTAAAGGAGCGGCTCAAAGAGGTAAATCTTCATAATCACAGGATTTGTGTATTTTATTTGCTCTCGAGTTTTTCTAATTCAATCAACACCGTTTGAAGGTTGAACACAGGCTATACGAAGCGTATAGCAGAACAGTAGAATGTGATTTGAAATGTGCACAATTAAGTGGACGCGTTGCTAAAGACGTACAGTTAGGTGACATAGCACAACGTGTACAAGAGTCTGTTAGTAAGAATATTCACTTCAGCTCTCATACTCAAATTATTCAGTAAGTTTTATACTACGAAAGAGATATGATCCTACTACTTCTATCACTTTATTATTAATAAAGAATTCTTAAGATACATAGTCGATATTATACGGGAATATGATGACGCGGTTATTTGGTATCAGAATACCATCGAAGACATTGAAATGAAGTTAACAGCTATGCTAAGCGGAAAGGTATTTGTTTTGAATTATTCATTCATGACTACCACACTACATATGCTACTAATTTATGTCACGTTTTGAAGATACTTTAAATTAAATTGGACAAATTAACTGTCATGTTTCGGAATTTCGCTCACAGTTAATATAGCCGCGGCGTGCTTTGCGCTTTTTGTAAGCAGAGCGAGACTTGACTTCTTAGTTTTCTAGGGTTCTTTGACTGTAAATGACTTGAAGGAAATGCTGACTCGGTTCGATATTGCATTTAGTAGAGTGGCCATCAAACTATTCGATGCATCGAGAAAAGTGCAGGTACGAGAAATGTCGCTGCAATGGTATTGCGTTATACGCTTTCTTATAATATATTCATCGATTACCTTCAACTGTCTTATCTATTTCAATGCAACTTTTTCTGCAGTTTATTGAATTAATTTAGGATGTCAAGTCTGTGTTAACCGCTGACGGAGCCATGTATATGTTACGTGATGCGCTCAACAGACGTATGGATGCGTCGTCTCGAATGCAGTCGTTTGGTTCTCTTCGTGGAAATGACTTTGTACCTTCTCAGTCGGTTATTGCGGAATTAGGCAAACAACTTAAGCCAGCAGCTGGTACCACCCATCCCACAACTGGAACTGGTTAGTATATTACTTTAAAGAGCGGCGAAACACTAAACATCGAAGAAATAAACGTGTTTATGATGTAATTAAGGAAGCTGTGGTAAGTTGAATTACTTTTTAATGTCTTTTCACATGTTTGCCATAATTTGCAAGTTCTCATGACGAATGTTTTTTTCAGGATTATTTGGATCAACGACAAGTGGGACTCTTTTTGGTTCTAATGCGGCAGCTGCGAAGCCATTTTCATTCGCAACTACATCTTCTGGTGGAACATCGTTATTTCCGTCATTGACTACAACAACAGTAACACCTTTATTCTCATCCCTTACATCAACCACTTCCACTGCTTCCAAACCAGCTCTCTGTTTTGGCTCAACGATTACGAATAATTCGAGTGGACTACTATTTAGCAGCAAGAAGTAGTCAGAATTAGCTGTTATTTTACGCAGATACTTTAATAGATGGAACATTTGGTGAGTTCTCAAATCATTTTCTACCTAACAGTAGTATGTCACAAATTTTTATTCGAAACTAAATGCCTTGTACTTAGTAGTGGCTCCTTTTGAGATCGTATTCTGTTCTCTATTTGCAGATGTATGTTGCATATTCCATACTTTTCTAATCAGACGTTCACTAAGCATGAAATACTCATAATTTATGCAGGTTTGAATCGTGTTGTAATACAATTGCTGTTACAAATGAACTTTTTACTGCTTGTTATACCTAATTAGGCTTTGATATTTCCTTTTAAGATGTATTTCTCGTTAACAATCGTCAAATATTGTTATGTACAGTGTGATAGATCGATACAACAAATTTATAATAGAAATTATAGATTTGGTGCTTAGATGTTTACTACAAAACAACGAATTCCACGTGTTCAAAGATAGAAGTACTCAAAAATTACAAGGTGGAAATACCTCGTTCTACTGAGAAATCGTTGACAAAATTCGTGACCCGTATTCAGTTTAGGTAGTTAGACTATCGCTTCAAATATGAAATATATCAAAAACAGAGCACGCCACGTAGATCTCGCGATTTTCTCATAAATCAAAAAATCATGTCGTGAAATTGACCCGTTTGGGAAATCTGTGGGCGTTGAGGCATACGTTGTCCGGCGCCTACGGCTCGTCCACGATTTGCATGAGCGCCTCCACCCGCGGTATACTCAAACTGAGAAGTCTGAAGACGAAAACATTAATGCAAATAATTCTTCAGAAAGAGCAATGCATATTTCACTAAGCCAATAAAAGTGTATATAAAATTGATAAGTGATCTGCTAAAAAGCGATACTCCTACCTTAACCGTATCCATTAAATCTTTGAAGTCGTCCTTGGAATACGGTGGTGTGTAGAAAAACATATGATCCAACGCCTTTTCAGCTTCTAATCTTTTGCTGGGATCTAGCGCCAAGAGTTCATCAATAAGACATACGGCTAGATCGTCCTTCAATAGTATTTTGGCATTATTTTCAAAATTCACAAAGCTTACACTATCAGTGGCAAGCTGCATATGTATAGTAGCATAAATTATATTTGTAAAATTCTACGAAGTTGGATTCACCTTTATGTAAGCTTTCATCCGTTGGGGAAGTATTCTAGGCTGTCCACTAGGAAGTTCCATTCTGTCAAACAACGGTAATTCACTCACCTAAATCAAAGCGTACCCAACTAAAAAATCCATATGTATACAAGGACTGGAATGTCTACGTACTTTATCCCAGGAATCCTTGTCAATTGAGCCACATAGGTTGCAAATCATGGTAAGCTGTTTCTGTTCGGTATCACCTTGCATAATTGGTGAACGAGTCCATAGCTCGGCCATAATGCAACCAGCTCCCCACATGTCTATCGATGTTGTGTATTGGCGGTCGCCTGAATTTTTACACGTGGATATAAAGGAGAATATGTGACATACATAATAATTTAATTATAAAAACTAAAGACATTGAAAGTTTTCCATGGATCAAATTAAACATTAGATCCCAAGACAGTAATAATTGAATTTGTGACAAATGAACCAAAATTTGAAATATGCCGGAAAGTTTATCCAAAAATGAAAAGTTTTTTGTGGTGTGTTAATGCGTACTAGGTGATCTACAAATAAGGAAGTGAGACTAGGTGATCTACGAAGATCATACAGGTAATAAACTTGAATTGTTTATGGAAACACCAGCATTAGCTCACTCTTTAACACAACATAGGATATCCAGAAAAAGCGCATTTTAATCAGTATTAAATTGCACAGTGTACCCTGGCAAAAGAGTTCAGCTAATTTCACTGTTAAGACGTTTTAAGAGACCAAAAATAAACATTCACGATGAGAAACTTTCGACAAAAACAATTTTACAGATAGTTTTATATAGAGACGCTTTCAAATTTTTCAGAAATCTATCTTGAAAATCATACCGAGCAGCAGTTCAGGGGGACGATACCACAGTGTTACCACTCGGTTTGTGTATAACTGACGAGGATGACCTGATAAATATTTCCTTAGACAAAAACATAATTAAGGTGTAATGAATAATAGAAAATCTGAGTAATTGCAGTAAAACAGTGAAAACGATTACGACTAGGCGACAGGGGTTGTTATGTTGTCCGTTATGTCTGGGAACAATCATGGCAGGAATGTAATATATGTTATCAGGGGAAACCTGTATCAAATTGCAAAGCCTTAAAAATCTGGAACAGTAAATTTCGTTGACTTACACTTTTAACATAAAACCACTGAAATAGAAGTTGCTCACCCATATAAAATGGCCTTGCTAACCCAAAATCTGCAAGTTTGAGTATTCCATCACGCGATAATAGGACATTAGCCGCCTTCATATCCCGATGCAAAATCTTCGAGCGGTGAATTTTCCACAATCCGTTGAATAGATGCTAAAATAAATTGATTTTAGTCGCTAAAGTGGCTATAATATTCAAGTCACGCTTCGCTGTAGGACCTTATATCATGAAGTGAATTTTTCAAAAAGTTTCAAAAATAGAAAGATATTTACGTAAGAAGCAAATTGGCAATTAAAGTGGCAATTCACCATCAATACTTTAAAGTATATGGCTGCACCATGATCTCGACCACACTATTGATCTACTAAATCTTCTTTTTACTTTAGAATCGACTTATTGCCAAAAAACGTGATTAGTCGAGAAAAACTCTAGTAGCTTTAGCCAGTGGGAGAAGGGTGTAAAAGGTATGTGCGTTGCAGATTGATTCATAATAGATCGAAATTCAAAAACTGAGAATCAAAATAGATTAGGGCTCATTAATAACAATGGTTTAAATGTATTAGCTAGAACGTTAGGACGGCCGAACAATTCAACACTGCATTTGGGGCAGGTACTAATACTAATCTAATTGCGCGGATGTAGCACCATCTTAACTTCTGATTTAATAAGCTACTGCTAAGTGATCTCATGAAAGACTTCTCATGTATTTACCGAATACTCCTGCGATGCAGGTGTCCATAACTGTTAAAACCTTCTATTGCGACTGCAAAGGCAGGTCTTGCGGCAAAGTCCTGCCAGCTTTGTCAAGACCCGTGTTCCGAACTCAAAAAAATTGGTACTCTCTGTTTTCATGAATTGGCTAGGCGTACTGATTTTAAAAATTTCACGACAAGAAGTAGACAATCGTTCACCGACGTTTACTGGGGAGAGCTTCCACAAGAGCACAAGGTGAGTGCCCGAAACCACTCAGTTTCGCCATTTTTCAGGTGAAGCGCAACCTCACGATGCTAAATCAACTTGCCATATCTTGAAGTGAAGTTATAATATAGATCTAATCTTCCCCATAACGTTTGCAGTGCACAAAAGTAAAGATAAGTGAATTTTACGAATATGAGTTTGTTTTTACTCAGTAAAAGTGGTATCTTCAATGATAATAGGTGAACATGCTATCGAAATTGCATCCTCACACAAGCCATGCCTGCATAAAAAAGAATAAAATCATTGCTACAGTTCATAGTCGTATACGGAGACAACTACAATTCCAAACTCGGTAGAATCGATATAGTAAAGGAACAGTTCGAAAAATTAAAAAAATAGAGTAAAAGTCTGTGATGACATATAACAGGATACACACTTTCAGCGCCACATATTTCAATATTAATTTGAAATAAATGAAAGGAAATGAATATAAATCTGCACCAACGTGATATGCTTTAAGATATCAGAATTAACAGACTTACCTTCATCATGGTCTTGATATGTACAAGAGAAATCTTGATTTTGTTGTTGCTAAGCAGACCAGCTAGGTCATGTTCGCAAAAAGCAAACACCAAATAGAACGTTGAGCGATCACGATTGTGAGCCGAAGCTGAGAAATTATATAAGATAATCACACTTACTCATTTCAGTTACAATATTACGATAATGTTGCTAAGATAAATTTAGCGAATAAGATATACACCTTTACTGCTGCATACTTCAATAAGATCTGTAATATTTTCATGTTTGAGCTGCTGTAACATTTTTACCTCGCGTAGCGCCGTAATCGGGAACTGAATGAACATCGCAAGTAAATACATAATGAGATATGTTAGACTGAAAATTGTCTTTACCCCTTCTTTTTCGTTCTCCATTAATATTTTTTTCAACGCCACCATTTTACCTGTTTTCTTGCATCGTGCTTTGAATACCTCTCTTAAAAATTCAGAAAATTACTTTCAAATTATTGTACTAACGTCTTTAACATACCCAAATGTCCCTTGACCTATTTTTAGCAGCTTTTCGTAGTTGCTGACATCACTTATGTAAGGAAATTTGAAATCTTCAATGTACTTTATTAATGAAGGATTCACCTGAAAGGAAAACATTCAGCTAATGAAGAATATTCTTAAGCAAACTGACCTTTTGCCTGTTCATTTCTGCCATTTCTTCCGCAGTAACTTGGGATGAAGGTTGCTGCTGAGCTTGGCCATTCATGTGTGATGATGAACTAAAATATTAAAGCTAATTCATTTATCATATGAGGATACCTGAACACTTTTTTTGGAGTGATGGCCAATAGCAATACTTGCTGTTTAATTTTGTTTGAATCTGATTTATTTCAATAAGAATGAATATCCTTATGAGCACCAAAATAATATGAATATTTCCATTTTTTTAAACTAAACATTTCCACAGTAGAACAAGACTTGACTTTTGAAAAAAATTAAATATTCTTACAAAAGAAGGTTTCATCGCATCACAATCATAACCAATAAAATCAATAGAATAAAATATGTACAAATCATTGGACTGGACACCTATGAAATATTATCAACTGATTTTTGTAGCGAACCTCATACTAATCGTTGCACGCGCTGCATAAGAACAGCAACGCTTCATCACGATCTTCGTGAACTTCATGCCCACAAACTACATTTTCTACAACCGACTATTAAAAGTATTGCCGAGAACAAATAATGAAAAGGATTAAGTAAAAAGCAGAAAAGCAAAAGTGCAGGAGAAAAACTGATTGTTATATGGATTGGTAACGTACATTTTATTCATGGCGAGTTACATTGAAACATTTGGAAAAAATTTCTCATTGTTTTAAGAATATATCTACTATTTCCTCAAGCTATATCTTATTGACACCAAAATTTATTGACATTTTAGTTGCGTCATCGCAAAGCTTGAAGGCAAACCAGAGTTCTTATACCAAAACGTTCTTTGTTTTTCATTTCCAATTCATTGATCATCCTTATGTCAAATTTTTGATGACTCTGTAAAAATCAATACTTATTTCTCTTGAATTGCTACGGCAATTATTGTTACACGTCTACTACCCGTCACAAAATTCTACTAACGATATAAATGACTGCAAACATTTTATCATTCACTAATCCATCACGCATTCTTCTTCACCGTGATGTGGTGAAAATAACTAAATAATATTCAATCCAGATCATCGTCCCAGGAGAGTTCCTGCAGCACTTACTATCACTGCACCACACATCGCTTTTAATCACATAATTAACACCATATCATTCAAACAAAAAAGAAGGTAGAAAACCCTCATAATTGAACTAAATTATTCATTTTACTAATCAAAACCAAAAATAAACTCATAAAATCAATTTGAAAAAAAAGAACTGCAAAATATAGTATTTCCGCTTATGACAAAGTACCAAAGTAGTTTAGTCCCATCTGATTTTCAACTACAAATGGAAAAATTCTAATTTGAGACAGTTCTAATTTCCAACTTTCTGCCTCATATAGCTAATGTAAAAAAAAACAAATGAATTATATAGCTTACTCGATCAAACTTATGAGAGTAGTTAAAATAGTACATTTCCAAACTTTATGGTATATAAATATATGTGAGAAAGGTAAACATTGACTGAATAATGTAAAAAATATTTATTACAGTAGAAGAACATTTGTTAGGACAAAAACAGTAAAAAAAAATAATCAAAAAAAAACAAATGATCGAAATTTTTCACACACTAAGTTAAAGTATTTGCTGCTATCATTGTAGCAGTTCTAAACACTGTCAAAATTCTCTGATTACGAAGCTTATCAAAGTCAAAACTGAAAAAAAAGTAAAAACAAAAATAATAAAACAGTAGCTCAACTATGGCTAGTTCTGGAATGATGATGGTGGTGATGATGATGATGATGGGATGACGATGTATGTGAATGTGATGGAGCAGCTGTGTTCATCGTGCAGCCAGAGCAGTATATTAATAAGAACGAACTATATTTATCTGAAAGTAAATTAGTTTATGCCTTAGCTTAGAACTGCGTAAAGCTTAGAGCTTGTAAAAATCTACTAATCAATACTTGATTGCTATAAATATAAAGTTGCATGAACTAACAAAACATATAAGTTCTACGACGGAGAGCTAGATCACTTACTGTTCAGCAATTTTCAAGTGAAAACATTAATTACATTGCTTCAAACGTCGGATCATTTAAAATTTTTCCAAACTGAACAAAAACGCCAAGGCTACTATAGATTTTTGAAAAAAAAAAAAACGAAAAAAAAATAGGCGTTAATGCAGATACAAATGCGCCCCGATGCGACGCGGTTATCGAGCGTCAGTAATATCCGTATTTATTATTTTTTTTTGTGTTTTCAAGTGAATACGTCCCATAAGGATGTAGTAATTGAATTTTAATAGAGTATGATAGTATTCCACTTCTTTATTAGATATTCATTTTTCATAAGTTGTTACTTCGGATTACTTTTAAGCTAAGCGTCGGTTTATGCATTTATTATTCCTCTAGGGTGAATGAGGATTATCGAACTCATTATTAGCAGCGAAATTATATCCTATAGTAGCTATCATTTTTGGCTTAGATG
>KN716571.1:43516-73318 GCA_000816705.1 Dictyocaulus viviparus
GCTCCAAATGAGCAACATTTTACACATGAAGACGAAGAGTACATTTCGTGAATTTTGATGGCTATATACTTGAGTTCAATATAAACCCCTCACTTTTCATCTAATACTACCTCACAGTAGTCATTTGCTCGTATTTAATATGTGAAAAGTTCCATCCAATTCCCTGTAGGTGCTTTCTATTATGTCGTACAGCTTTGATAGCAATTTTTTCTCTTACTCCGGCTTCTATCGCCATTCAAACAAGTTTTGTTTTTTATTTCTAAATGCAAAGGTAAAAAGAGGTTTTGTTAGGAGTTATGAGTGAAAAGTATGGGAAGGTGTGTACGTTTAATGTGATTGCTTATACAGGAAGGGGGAGAGGGGCGGAGGCTAAAGATGTTGAATTAATGTCTTTTTCTGTTGCCACTGCCAGAGGCTAATTAAGATGTCGATGCCAGAGGCTAATCGAGATCTCTAAATACTCATGACCTTTTATGAATGAGGACGTCTGTTTTGTTTGTGTTTTTTGATTCCGAAAAAACGATTCGCTATAGAGGTTACAAGTAATGTGTTGGTTCGAAAGAGTCATCTACATAGAAACTGTTTTGGGTGAGCTGAATTTTTCTATGGGTTACGGACCGTGTTTGGCAAGTCCCTCGGTCAGTCGATGGTGAAAAGTTTATTAAACAACAGATAATTATTCATATAGCTTTGACATTAATCACACTAACAATGGTTAGATCAAGTTAAGTCAAAAATGAGGACTCGACTTAACTCCAACATACTTCTTTCAAGGGAGTAAAAGTGTGACGTGTTACTTGGTAACGTCTTATAGTTTGCATTTATATTGCATCAATCAAAAAAAAATAAGGAAAACAAAAAAAGACTTACTATGATTCTTAACGACTTTCCTATCGATTGTTTTAATGCATATAGAAGCTTCGCTTAACATTTATGGATGTGGAGATGGCTACATGCAGAAATGATTTTTATGTAATATTTTATTAATATTTTCATTTGGGTTTCGAGAATGGAATGAGCAAAACGAGTCACTCCATTGTCGTATGATTCTGACTGAATTCAATTTTACAAAATTTAATTATTCGATGATTATAAAAAAAAGAATTCGCAGGCGCGATCGAGTCGGCATCGGCGCGTAATCTCGCCAACAGTTCTTTTCATATTCTCTTTCATTTAGCGTAGAATATTTCTTATCGTACCAAACTTTCAGTACCAAGAAAAAGCCAGCATAAGAAAATAGCATGTTTCGCTTTGTAAGTGCAACTTTTATAGCTCATATTTTGGGTCAAGTGAGTCACTTTGTAAGTGATGAAGCCGTTTATCCTCCTTTCACCGCACTTGAACATGCCATCGTCCGACGGCACAACACTGACCCCGCAGAGCTTGACACGGTTGCCTCACTCCACTGCCACTGCAGCAGTACTCCTCCCTTCACCCCCTCTTCACCAATCTACCGCCTTGACACTGGCTCATATGCGCCAGATAAAGATTGACGCAGTGGCGCCGTAATGGAGCTGCCACAGTGTTACGCAGGCCCAAATCTGTTCATCGACTCCCTTAGGCCTACCGTGGCCGCTATCCCTCCGGTAAAATGGTACCAGAAGAATCTAGGTAAGATAAGGAGTATTGCCTTGGTAAAGAGCACTCAATTCAATTCATTATATAGACGAGGATCGCTCTCTACCACCTCCACACAATATCACGTTGAATACGAATGCGTAGGCGTATCTCGCAACAGATATTGATCAACGTCAAAGTTTATCTTATGTTGGTTTGCTATGAGGACATCTAAATTTAGCGGTAAAATGTAAGAAATATCCAACATGTTTTAAAATTGTCGTACTTATTAACAAGCACTTATTGTTGAACAGAAAAAAAAACTTTACAATGAACATATTTCTTGTGAATTGCATTTCATTCCCTTTGAATAGATCAACTCTACAAATCACTGCTCTTCTTGACAGCGTCGTTTTCTGTTTTTGATCGTACAAGCAATAAATCTTGCGGTAAACTTCAGTACTCTCTGATTTGAGGACAACGAAGTTGAATTGATTGTTCTAACAAATTATTACCGTTTTTTTTTCCTAAATAAGACCTTTGTTTGCGCTTTTTTTCAAAGTGATTTTTCTATTGAAGCAATTTAGTTTTTATTGAAAACGATTTGTTGTATTGATTGATTGGTGTCAGGATATATCCGTTCCGCGATGAGGAGAGTGTGTTGCTTCTATGTAGGCGTCACTCGTTGTGTTTAAAGGTTTGCTTGTAATGTTGCAGTTATCCTACTATCTGTTTAGTTAAGTATTTATCCATCAACCATTACAGTATGATCATGTCTACGGTACCCTAGGTAGATCAATTTACGTGTTTAACGTTCTTTCATAACTAATGCATTTGATTATAAACGAAAAAAAATTAAAAACAGTTTAAAATGCGTCGATAATCTTCGAGGATTTCCTTTATTTATACTGAAAATTTCATTATGTATAATCGATTTGTGTTGACAGATATTTTTTTCATTTCGATTTCCTCCAGACTCAAGTTTTGTGAGTCAAAATTATTTATAATACAAAAAGATTCATCTTACATTTGTCTTGATTGGTCTGACAAAGTTTCAAGTGATTTTATTTACTTTTCTTTCTTTCTACTTTTTCATATGTTTTAGTGCTCTTATATTTTTATATTAATATTCCTATAATACGGAGTCAATTGAAAAATTGAGGATTAACAGATGTAACTCGAACCCTCATATCTCACAGATGTGCCGTGCGGTCTGTTGTGCTACCGAGAGCACTACCGATTTCGTCATTCTGATGATATCTGATACAAGTGATTTTCACTCCGATATAAGTTACGAAATTTTAGGTTTTTGAGGAGGTTACTACTTTACCTCACAATCATTCGCGTAATTTTATGTTGTATTCATCATAATATGAAACACTGCTATGTGATCACAATGAGATCATTGATCGATTACGAATCTCATTAATGATTGAGTTTTAAAGAAAAATTTTTTTCAAAGTTTTTCTTCACATCGACAAGAACTGATTGGATCAATGACGAAATCCAAAGGAATTATTGTGTAACAAACAAACGCACAATACTTATTACAATTACAAATGTGACTCATTTGTGACTTTCAACCGAAGCTGTTCAGTAATCGAATTCGAACTCATTTGTTTTCATATGAATAATTTCCAAACAAATTCACATTGTTTATTAAGATTTCTTTGAGTATCGTTTTATTCATTATTTCATTCCTCAATTGGAATGACTCTTGCCCTCCGGAAATTTCGATTGCTCTTCCTCTTATTAACTGACCAAACAGTAGCGTTTTTAGGAAATCAATGTTTACTATGATATCAAATGAAATTTTAACATCTTTTGGAATTTCGCCAGAACGTTTTTTTTCTGAAGAAGTGTTCACTGAAGATATTATGGAACACGGGGTGCTGAATCAATTTGTGTGCGTGTCATCTCTTCTGCGTTTTGAAGCAGCTTCTGGAGCAGAATATATTTGAAGACTACAATCAGCTGAAATGTGACCTCATTGACCTCTGTTAGCCAGTCTAATTCATTACGAGTGGGAAGCAATCTATTCCCAGCAAATGCCTACATATTACTATCGTCATTATGACGATTAAATTGTTTACAAATTGGTTTTGTTAAGTAAATAACAATTGAGTTAACAAAAGTTTCGAAATGAAACGGCAACTATGCAACAATTCAATTCATTTGAATCGGCGAACTCATCTATAAAAATCTAACATATCCAACCGTATTATCGATTATCGATTTGAACTCTGACCATTAAATCCGAAAACGTTCATTAGTTCTTAAGAACTAAGTTCTAAATGAGGCCAGTTAAATTTTCATTTGTATGCGTGTAGATCATTGATGCTTTTTCTGTTGTGGTCCTCTTGAATGCCTCATTTGAGGTATTTTAATGTTTAAGCATTACGTGAAATTTATAAGTCGCATGTTTTGACCAATCGATAATCAAATACGATTTCAAACCTCTAGTCATTTTGAGGACACATTTTTTACATCGAGAATATTTTCAACTGACGTAAACTAACTCAATTCAAGTACTCTTCGTTATGAAATGAAACCTTTACAAAACTATTGAAAAATATCACAATAATAACAATGTTAGAATATAACGACTAGGTTTTTGGTTTTTTTTTGCTCTTCATCTATCTATATGAAAGAATGATACATTGTATTAATCATATTCTCACTCACAGTTACTTTATGACTCATTTTGATTTTTCATATTTATAAATATTGATCGTTTTTCCTCTATAATATGTTCTTCTGATCATATAATACTGCAACTAGAACAATAAGCATATCTCTTCATTTATGACAGAATTTCTTCTCAGCGAACTTAATGTTAGTGTGGTTTTCAATTCCTCGACTGAGATCGTACTTAACGATGATATGAGTAATGCCATATCTCGTCATCGTTTGTAGATAATCTTTTTTGATAGTGTTTCTGCCATATGACAACGATACTGGTCAAATATATCTGGATTACTGTCTGCATTTTCGTTAACTCTCAGACGTTCTTACCTTCATTATTTTGCTTCTAAACAATTACTTACATAATCACAACAGCTGTTGCTTAGGAATCCAACGATCCTGTTAGATTTACATAATTCTCGTGTTCTAATCGTATATTTTTCTAACATATTAATCGGTCATTAATACGTCTGTCCGTCTCGTCTGTTGTCTGTTCGATCACCACCGTCGGAGTCTACGTTGTGATCGATTAGGTCACTTGCAATAAATCATCAATATACGCCTTCTCTTTTTATTTAACCCAACAGTTCGATTTCTAAGTAATTCATCTGGTCAAATACTGCTTAGCTATATGATAAGCTATTGATTTTTTTTTTCCATTGACAGGTTTTCCTCTTAAGTGATTTGATTTTCATCCTTATGGTCTGCGTTGAAACAAAATAACCGTGTCCAACAATCTTCCGATTGATTAATGATGACGATTTTGTATTATACTTTATTACTAGAAGAACTAAGTATTAAAGTTCTTTACCGTAATGTTCATGTTTTTTCAGCTCGTTGACCTTTTGATGAGACTTTTGCCTGAATCAAAACGATGTCCTTCCTATTCTTGAAAAGCAACTGTCGAAATTATGGTGGTGACTTGAGTTTGTGCGGTGGTGTTGTGTCACGTGGATACACAATGACTCAAGAGAGCTTTTTTCTTAACTTAGAGACAGGAAACAGAGTCTACTGTTGTGTATTCTCTAAGATGTTGTTGCCCTAAAAGAGACATCAGAACACCTGTTGTACGACGAAAAATGGTTTCGATTGAATATGGAACTTGTCGAAAACATCCGATCAAAAGTATCGATTTATTCTTCTTATCGTCTTTCAATGAACATCACATCAGTTAATATGTTTTTATTTCAGTTTACATGAAGTCATTATGAGAGTTATTCATTCTATTTGGTCAAAGTACCTCGACAATAATCGTGAGGAGTCCTGTTCTAAATGTTATTGAAATATTCGCTTCGATACCGTAACATAAACCAACATGAGTGAATATTTGAATAAACTCATATTAACTTAAATAAACGGATGAGGTTGCTTAATCGAGTGATGTGCGTTGAGTTGCTACAGATTGTCTACGTCAATTCATTCTGCAGACTGAATCACATTCAGTTACATTCAGGATTTACTTATATAAACGACGACGTGGCGAATTCTTATGTTCTTGGTTCATAGGATGTAAACAACTTTGAGAATGAGTATATGTAAACAATGTGTGAGGATGAGTTAAATATTTTGTTCATATGGAAACTGATAGACAACTATGAACCTTCTAAATATGAACTGTGAGAAGACATGAGTAACAATAACTCTCGTTTATAATTTGTTTATTAACATTAATGGTTATTTTGACGAAGTGAGGTATGCTAATGTTATTTTACATTTTCTATCATAGATTCCTCTTAACAATGAAAAGATCCTCATCTAGCACTTTTGACTGATTTATGACTTATTGATCTATAGAGGTATTTGGATAAGTTTCAAATCTTTATTGAAGCTTTTTATCTTGTTTTCAGATCTCTATTTTAAAATATCGTTAACTGATCTGAATTGCAACTATTCTGGCCGTTTGGTTTTCTTTATTTTCATGAGTGTTTCTTTATTCTTTTGTTATACCTCATCTCATCGCGGAAATTTGATCTCCAATCAAACGCATTTGCCTTGCACCTTGGAAACTCCACGATAGTTTGCCGCCGCCAGTGCAATGATTCTGTTTATACGGCGGTGATGTACATCTACTTATTTGTTTCAATGTATTTCGTTCGTTACTTACCCATTAAAGCTTTTTTTTTCCTCGATATTCATATTGATTATAATTAAGGAGGTACAGCTGGCAATAATATGACTATGCTTTTTTTCCTCCAGTTTTTCAAATCTCATAGTATTCTTGGTTGTTCAAATATCGAATCATATTTGCTTTAAAGCAACTCAGACTTCAGGTTCAAATTGAGTACCTACGATTGAATATGCTGGGAGCCTTAGAGTTAGCTTGCTTATACAGGTAATTAAATTTTTCATATTTCAATCAATATTTTCTTTCACATGATTATTTTCTAAGTGAACTGTTTTTTACAAGAAAAAGTGAGGGAGTTACAATATTTAAGAGAGGACGAGATTACAAATAGCATCACTCATATTGTTCTTGTTCATCATGGAAAACGTTAGAGCCTGCGTTTCACTGTGGTATTTCTACCACTTCTTCCCTTGAAAGCTTATACCTACAGTAAACTAGTTAGAACATTATGCATGTGAGAAAAGCTGGATTATTTCTACGAAATTAATTGGGTTAATCATATGTTTTGTTTATCTAGAACAAATAGTAGGATACGAATAATGGATTGATGATAAAGTTGCTTGCTAGATTTCGGTGGACTCATCAGCGAGTTTATAAGTTTCTTACCGTAATCCTTGAGTGATTATCTTGGAGCGCTTTAGATTGCTATTGTAGATTGTTGTAGAACTTGGCGGTCATTGAAACGCAATACTACACAAATTTCTTCAGAATTTAATAGCAAGTGGAAGTAAATGGTTATTTGATTTTGATTTTCGTAAGAAAAGGAAGAAAGATTAGTAAAATACATTCAGTATAATACAATATCAAAAAATACCTTTTCACTATAATAATAAGTTCAACTGTTGATTTTATTTGAATTTGAGGCAAAGCTCTAAGGTGTTTTGAGGTTTTGATAAATATTTCGTAATCATCTATAAAAATATAACAGAAAGAGTGAACTGTTTTTTTAGTCATTTTTTCAAACAGATTATTTATTGTTTTAGAGCATGGCGACATAAACAGCATTTACAAGATCGCGAGCAATATGTCATTAAAAAGGATATGAAAAAGATTGCTGGAAAAGCTCGTCTACGTGAAAAAGATTATCTCTCGGTGAGCGCTTACCAGTCAAATCACACTTTTAAATTCTCACATTTATAATGAGGAAATTTTCTGACCTGAATTTTTCTGTGACCTATCTCATTGTGCTTGAAGCTCGAATCCGTTATGGCTGAATTCAAATTATCCAATAATACTCTGCGACGAATGATGTCACATATGAGCGACAATATGGACAGAGGGCTTGAGGGTGGACTGGATGTGAGTATATTTACCTTTTTACTGGCTTTCTATGTGATATAATTTTTCTACCTCAAACTGAAATTATGCAGTAAAACTATTCAGAATGGTTTTTCAAAATGATTAACACATATACTTTTTATAGGCGATATCGAATATTTTTCTATTATTAATCTTAATTAATAAATTATTGTTTGTGTTAATGATATAGGACGAGTGGAATATTGAGGTAACTAACTCATCTAACATTGTGAGTATGATGACACTTTAAACAAAGATTTTGTCATGATTTTATTTACCTTTTTTTCATACATGTACACTTTGAAATTTTTCAGGCCTCTACTATAGCGATGCTTCCATCATTTGTGCCTGAACTTCCAGACGGAACAGGTATTGGGTTATTTTTAATAGTTATGTTATGGTATTTATTGTTATGTTATTTATGTTTGATAAGTATTTAGAAATTAATGGTGATTTTGTACTAAATGCACTTCTAGTTTTTCTAAAAAATGAGATCATAGAGCAATTTTTGTCATATGTGGTATTTTGTTTAGAGCGCGGCAAATTTGTCGCTATGGATCTGGGAGGTACTAATTTAAGAGTAATGATTATGGAGATCGAACCAGGTGAGGAAATGCGTACAAAGCAGTTCAATACTCGTATTTCGAACGCTGCAATGCACGGAAGCGGTGAACAGGTATTGCGACATGCTGTAGTAGCACGTACTATCCATAACGCTCAATTGTTTTGTTCAGCTGTTTGACTACATCGCAAAAGCACTGGCTGACTTTCTCATTGAGAAGAATTTGGCCAATGATAATCTACCTGTCGGATTCACGTTTTCCTATCCGTGCGACCAAACGAGTCTTAGGAGTGCTAAACTATTGAGGTGAAAATGTTGTGTTTATACTGACAATCATTTTATGTAGATATATTTACTTGAAAATTACAATAGCTTGCCTTCACATGCTTTGAGTAGTTCATAGTTTTCTTTCTTCATTTCTTCTTCGTGAAGCTAAAGTCTGCGGTTTGTGGTCTATTATGTAAGCAATGATAGCGGGAAATGACATTCTTCTATCTATATATTTTGGGTGAGAGACCACGGCTTCTTGATTATCCGCGAAAACGCTCATCCAAGTTGCATGTAGTAGTAACGTGTTGTTTGCAAGCGTTTGCATCTTCATGGGCTTCATTCTCTAATATTTTTAATTCATCTGTTTCTCATTCTACTACTCAACAAGGTACTTGTGTCACTTTCTTAATGGCGTATTACTTTGAATAAAAAGTAAGCTTTGGCCTTGATCAGTCCCTGTTGCAGGATGTGCCTACGCATTCGTGTTCAACGTGATATCGTGGATGTGATTGAATACGAACCTGGTCTATACAGTGACTTGAGTTGACCACTCTTCACATAGTTGGTGCTACTAATCTTAACCACTTTTTTCTGGTACCAATTTACCGACCCGGGAAGGCCAGCGGGCTTGGTAGGGTTGGGGCTGTAGCAAACTTGGGTGCACTGGTTCAAACTTAGATATTGTTGCGGCACCCGATCTGTTAGCCGCCCATCTGCTTCTTTGAATGCAAGATAAGTTTCACCCTTAATCAATCTCTGTTGCGCGATGTGCCTACGTAATCGGGTTCAACGTGATGTTGTGAAGGCGGTTGAAGGCGAGCCGGGTCTAGACAGTGACTTGAGTTGACTAATTTTCATCAAGTCAGTGCTGTTTAATCTCACCCGTTTTTTTCCTAGCATCACACTACTAACCCCGGATGGAAGGCGGGCTTGGTAGGCTTGAGAGGCTGTCGCGAACTGATTTGCTTGTCACCATGTCAACTCGGCCACTGCGCCCTATGTTTGAATATAACATTATTAAATTTGACTGTGGTATGATTATTAGCTTGGATTACCAAATTGCAAACTTGTGAAATTTATTCAAACTTCAAGTGATTCTGAATTTTGTTTTTGAATTAGCTGTATGTTTCTTCTTTCTTCTGATGAGTGAAAGTATTGTGCCATTAAAGTGCTGAACTATTGAATGGGATGCAAAAATGATAATTATCATTCTAGGTAGGAATCTATCTGCGATCTTGAAATTGATTAGTTTTCTTTTTGGCATTTAATTATTGAATTTGCATTGAATTCACAGATGGACTAAAGGTTTCACTGCTACTGGCGTTGTTGGTGAAGATGTCGTTAAATTGCTTGAGGAAGCTATTGAAAGAGATGGGGTGAGTGCGTTTAATGTGTTCCTAACTCAATTCAGTTTTTTATGAGGGATAATATCTTTTGTTTTTCTCCGAATTAACTGAAAAAAAGCTAGATGTTGCTACAATTCTAGTGAAATATTCATCCCCTCATTTTGTGGTATATTTCATTTGACTTCTTGAAACAATGTTGATTGTTTTGGCTTTTGTCGAGTTCTTTGTAGTTCTTTCTTCTCGTTAAATAAGGATAACGGCAATAATTTCAATTGCCTCAGTTGGTTAAATTGTTAATGTTTACGCCTAATCATTGATATCATAGAGAATTCAAGTGGAAGTAGTAGCTCTGATCAACGATACGGTAGGTACAATGGTCGCTGCGGCCTACGAAGCAAACGGTGAATGCGATTTAGGAGTTATCATAGGTGAGGAGAATTGGTTGAAGTCGTTAGATTATCAATTGATTTCTTATTTGTTAACAATAGCTGGTGGTATAGAATTCAAATAAAGAAGGATTCTTCAGTTAAATAATGTACAAAAATTGAAACTTTCAAGACATGTATCTTAGTAGTCAGATCTCTTTAATCACTTGGATTCCTTTTGATGATTGACAGAGTCAAATAGTAATCATCTAAATCTTCCGGTTCTCCCTATCATCAAGAGCAGTCCGGAAAGTTTTTTCCGCTTTAGGCATCGGCAGAGCGTCATAACCTTTATGTAGAACCTTAATGAGTTTAACCATCAGATACTAACAAGCCTTTTCAGAGCTATTGCACAGCGTCGTCTCAATATTGATTATCCGATTCGGGGCTTTCATTTTTTGAAAAAAGTAAATATTAATGACCAGGCTTCACTTACCGAGTACACTAACAATAAAGAATTTCATAAACGAGATGTGGAAATCCATGGTATTTCATACATCAAATACAAGCACAAAAATTATTAACTCTATAGGAACCGGTACGAATGCTTCATACATGGAGAATACAAAAGCGATTGTTCATGGCTTAGAAAATGCAACAGTTGAGTATCCTTACAAACAGGTAATGAGTTTGTATTAATTTAGTTTTATTGAATAAAGTTATAGAAGTATTTCATTACTGAGCGAAAATTATAAAAACACAAAATATCGAGTTTTATCCGTATATTATGGCTGACGAAAAAGAGTTTCGGAAGACTTTTTTAACGCTCTTAAGTTGTTCCTCATACTTTTAGATGATCATTGACACAGAATGGGGTGGATTTGGCGATTGTGGCGAAGCTGACTACATTTTCACTCAGTATGACAGAATTGTCGACGAGCGTTCAGATCATCCGGGTGTGAACTCGTAAGTTCTTTGTTCTGTGCGAAATCACAGAGAGGAATATCGTTACACTTGAAAACTGTTACGCTTTTGGTTTTATTATTAGGTTAGCAGGTTAGACTTTACTTTTGTGTGTGTGTGTTTCTTTCGAAAGTTTTTTTTTTCCTTTGCAGTTTGGATAAACTCGTTGCTGGAATGTGTATGGGAGAGATTGTTCGGTTAGTTCTGGAAAAACTCTGCACGCATAAGGTGAGGTAAATCTTCGCCATTTTTGTTGTAACTAAGATTTTGTGGTTTTCAGGTGTTGTTCAGTGGAAATGGTTCGAAAATGCTGTACACCATTGGTTCATTCCCCACGAAATACATTTCTGAGATTTTGCAGTAAGTAATCTGTAACGACATTTATTAGCTTTTTTTAAATTTCCTGTATGGTGGCGCATTGATGAAGTAGCCGCAGTGATTTGCAACAGACTGGTCTTACCGAATCATTTCATACTCTATTCCCACTTAAACACCACCATAACTTCAAAACAACAGATAGGTCGCATATCTTCCCAGAGAGATAGATTACTGCAAAGAATATCGTTATCTTTATCCCTAATCTATTGGTGGATTGAAAAAAGTGTAGAGCTCGATTACTTTTTTTGCAAATATCCAACTAACCACATACTATTAGGGCTGAGTTATCTTCGAGTCAGCTGATGAAAAATTTCAAGTGTTTAATGAATTCAGATTGTTTTAGTGATGATTGTGGATCATATTCGAACACTAGACAAATTATGGACGAGTTAGGTGTTGATGATTACACGTTTTCGGATATGTTGTTATTCCGAGAAGTTTGTCTAGTGGTGTCTCGACGAAGTGCATATCTTAGTGCAGCAGGTAAATCTATTTATTCACATGTGTTAATACAGTATATGATTTTGATTTTTCATTCTTTATACTAGACAGTTCCTATGATTAGTATTGCTTCTGTCATTTGAAATTGATTCTGCACTATGTTACTGAGTCTAATAATATTCTATGAAATTAAATTAATAATATTTGAAAAGAGGTGGGCGCAGTGACAGTCAGTTGTCGAGGTGTTACAATGAAACGCAGGCTCGAATGGGTTCGTTGAATTGGTTTTGGCCAGGCTCTCATTTAACCACCTCCATGATATCAGGTTAAACACGAATACGTAGGCGCAACTCATCACAAGGGGCTCATCAACGCCAAAACTAATCTTATCTTATAGCTATTATCATTAGGTAGAAGAGATATCACAGTTAGGTTTTTTGGCAGTTCATTAAATTATACAAAGTATTTCAGCAATCGCTTGTGTTCTAAATCGAGTACGCCGACCAAAGATGACCGTTGCTATCGACGGAAGCACATACAAATACCATCCATTCTTTAATCACTGGGTCACAGAAAAAGTCAAAGAACTTATCGATCCTGGACTAGAAGTACGTGAATATCTGTATTTTAGTAGTTCAAACGAATGAAATAAGTAGTCAGCCATAGTCTATGCGAGGTCATTTTTCTCTGTTTTTGTTCTGTTTCAGCGAACACTGTTATGAGCTATGTCATGATTTATTTCGTTAGTCGGAAACCCTCAGTTTCGCGTGCAGACAACAAAATATTAACAGAAGCTCCTTCGAATCATTTGAATATTATATCACATGCGAAGTAAATCATGTAAAAGGATCGGGTGATGTATTGGTGGAAGTTCCACAGTGATACGAAGGCCCGAATCAGGTTCGCGGCCGCTCCTTAGGCGTTTCGTTCCTCAGGGGTCGGTAAATTGATACTAGGGGACTCTCAGTATGATGAAACAGCACTGAGTTTGTGAAGGATGATGAACTCTGGTCATTTCGTACTCAACTAATGCGTTCTTAACTTTGTTCACTCCACGATATCACTTTGAACTCGAATGCATGGGTACATAGGTGTATCCCGGAATAGGAATTTGTACAACGCAAAGCTTATCTTATTTCATTTTATTACATGTAGTGTGTTCTGCAACCTTACAAGAATGTAAAGATCTGTATCTGAGTAGTGTTTAAGTGTCATATGTACAATGTAAGACCCAGTCTTCATGGTGTACCTTTGCGTGTTCATTTAGTTCATTTATACTATATATATAGACCACTTGTAAATTATTTCAGTTTCAAATCATTCAAAGCGGTGACGGTAGCGGTAAAGGCGCTGCTCTTATCGCTGCAATTGTGACTCGAGTGAAAATGCGTGAGGAGAAACGTAAACGTGACGAAGAAGCGCGAATAGCCAGAGAGGCTGCTAATCGAGAAAAAATGCGTGAAAAAGAGGAGGAGCGAAAGCGATTGCAAGCTGAAGAACGAGAACGAGAAAAACTGGCAGACGAAGAACGCGCAAGAAGATTAACTGAATTACTTTCGTACGGCGAAGATCGAGTGAAAGAAGAAGAGAACCAATTTGCAATGTCCGAAGACTGATAACAATCGACCAATAACGGCTAAAAACGGGCTGCTATAGCAAACATCTGCCATATTTTTAAAAAAATCGATATTGGAATTTTTCATCGACGACTTCATAAGTATCACATGATCTGTCATTGCATTTGATTCACAAAGATGCTTTTATTTGTATGCGCGGGAAACTCAGACTATGAAGGCTCAAAAAAATAATTAGCTATGAGGTAGACTAACAAGTTTCCCTTGATGGTACTTATCAGTAGTTGAACATAGTTTCTCCGAGATTATTTATCACATGTGATGTATCAAAACCCCTAAGGAGATAATGCGCAATGTTATTGATTCTGTTTGAACATTCTTCATGACATTGATGTCCCTTAATCCATAATAGTTTCATATATTATTCTATTTATTATTAAGAACACGTTGTTAACTAACTTTACGGGCTACCTGTCGATATTTCTCCAAGTTTTAAACGATTTCCCACTTTTTGGCTATCTTATTTTTTAATGACGTGATGTGACTCGTCAATAGAACGAGTCACGTTATTAGATGTGTTTGTAATGTGATCTTAACTTACGTCTAACAATCAGCAGATGCTCCAAATTCGATATAGGTCAAATGTAAAGAATCTAAACGGAGCATGTTTGTCTAATGTTCGATGAGGTAGGTCAATCTGCCGTAAGAGTTAACTTGCATAATTAGAAATTCACCTCTGTTTCAAAAACTTAGCACAATGGTTTTTCGGTGTTAAAAACGTTAACATTAATCCCATGCTTACATTTAATGTTTATATTGATTATCAGAATCCTCTCTCTAAGAAACTTCTTGTATCATCCGTTCGTTTCTGAACTATGTGTCTCGTCTTGTCCTTGCTGTGTACAATTGTATGTGATTTCTACATGAATGAACTGACAACGGTACTACTGTTAATTGTGCATGGAATTCTTGAAGATTGAACACTAATAGTTCTTTTGGTTTTATATCTTATCATTTATATAAGAATGAAGCAGGACCCACATACCATAAATGTCATCCTCATCTGTTGGTGTTTTTTCCTCCTATATCCTTCTTGCGCAGATTTGATGAAAACCATAATCGATTACTGTAACAAATATTCATAACAAATGAAAAACCTGTAGTTTAGCGAAATGTTAAAGCAATCTAATCTGTTACTACGGTTACAAGCTGTACGTAAATATAGTCGAAGAAAAGACTTTGGACACAGATTTTGTACGGAATGATCGATAATAAGATCACTTCTAACAGTACATATACAGACAAAGCCTTAACAAAAAATACATGGCACATGACTGAGAAGATAATTACACACTAGTCACACACAAACTACATAATGCACAGTTCAACGGTAAATACCATATTGTGTACTGATATGTACCTGTACTGAACAATATCCTAGAATCTGAAAAAATCGATATTTTTAACAAACAACGTTAATTTACATGAAACAATTGATGATAACCACTTTCTGGGTACTATCGTGAAAATTATGCTGAACTACGGCAACTACAAGTTTCCAACAAAATAACTCTGATACGATTAAGAATTGTTTAAGAATGAATAAGGATATGATATTAGATATATATCATAATAGCTTGATCTGCTACGTCGACGATGAGTCGGTCAAGCCAGGTAACGGAATATGGCGCAAATGATCCTCCTTCTAGAAATCCCAAATGACCTCCATGTCTTGTTAGAATGAATGCCATGTTATTCGTACGTGAGACCAAGTTCTGAAATTTAAGAGGGGAAAGAGCATTATACATAGATCATTATATTTACTGTATTTATGAAAATACATTCCTATTGGTCAGCGAGATTATGATGGAATTATACGAAAACTATCATAAAATACCTTCACAGGTTCCCATAATGCTCTCGGAATTATGGGGTCGTCTTCGGCATTTAAAAATATCATTGGCACCCGTAGTTTCAACAGATGTGGAAGACAGTCACACCATTCGTAGAAAGCTTCCACAGATTGAAAACCAGCTACCCGACGATTGTAATTCTCATCGAACGCCACAATGGATGTTGCCGACCAAAGACGCTAAATTTGTAGTAAATGAAACTTATGCATGAAATGAGTTCATTGCTTTGTAAATTTAGAATTTCTATACCTTCTTGAACACAATGCATAGATGAGTCAAATTAGAGTTTAACTCAAATGGTACTTACAAAACCAAGTAAACCTTATAATAACGGAATTCCTTCAGTCAAGCAAACAAATTACAACGTTGACAGTCAATCCGTTGATATCAACCTGTTTAAAATTTGTACCTGTTCGTCAATAATTCCTTTAGCGACATGCGGTGCAACTGCTTGGTCGTAATTCCTTCGCAGAAGACGCTTCATATTCTCTGTGATAAAGTAATTATAAATTCGCCGCCCGTTTTCCCAATCATGGTACATCGGTGTGGAAATCGTCGCCGAATAGCCTTGGCACACACTCAAACCCACCAAAATTCGTTTCCTGGAAATATAAATTTGAGCGATCCACGTAACCAAATTACTTGACAAGAATTCAGAATAGAACAGCGGCACGCGATAAAATTCAACAATATGATTAACAACAAACCTTTGTTCTTCCGAAGCTTCGATGAGGAATCTTGTCGTGATGTTTGCTCCCAAAGAAAATCCAATATTAATAAAATGTGATTGAGGATAGTCAACGAATAGCTGGTTCATCATCGCGTTTAATTCTTCGGTACTTCCTGGGTAGTGAAAATATTGACAATACCATTGAATCAACTTCGAAACAATTATGAATTAATGAATATTTTGTTGGCATTTGTATTTGTTCCAACACGAACACCATATAAATATTTTCTAAGTGAAAAAGCATGCACATTGCTCAATAGATGATCATGAAATATCCTTAACAATAATACAGTGAACAGCTAAAAAAAATCTTCAAACAAATTCCTAGGGTAGCAAAAACTGTGATAGGCAAAAATGCAAATTTCACTCACCATACGAGAAAATTCGGTTTCCTGTGAGTTTCACACTAGTCAGTGCCCCCAGATGATTGAGAACGGCACATCGATATCTTCAAATAATAGAACTAAAGAGAACTTTCACATGGTCTAGATTGTAGTACAATGTTTGTTGCCCAGATTAATATAAAATAAGTAATGGATGAAAGAAATCACGATAATAACCAGGCCCGAATCTAATTCGTTGCGCACCAGGGCCTACCAAGCCCACAATCCTTACGGGGTCGGTAAATTGCTACTGGAGGAATCTGTGTAAGACAAATAGGACTTCGCAAAGAACAGTTGACTGATCAATGCCAATGCTTACTCATCTAACAGATTAAAGGCAATTTATAACAAGACTTCTAACCAACGAGTTAAAAATGCTTAAGAGTATGAAAATGTGCAGAGCGAAGATTCGAGCGCAGTGTTGATAAGAAATACTGGGAAACGTTTCGAGCAAAATTGGCGTAGATAATGAAAAATTTATAGAAAATTTATAAATCTACAATAAGAAAGTAAATTTCGTCAAATTTTAGTTATTAAAAAAAATGGTTTCCCAACCATATTTGATGTTATAATTTGCTACAAAAAGATAGCCACAATAACCTGACTAGAATGTTCGTTCGAAAAATAGAAAAACAACAATCTCGGGTAAAAGCTCAGACCCATACTGTGAAATAAAATTATTTCCCAAAACTATCGATTTTTCACGGATCTTTGAGTTATTATGCAAATTAACATGTCTCAATACACAATATTTTTGTAGCAATTGATAAAAAGAATCCGTAAAAGCGCGCCTGGCATTTTCACAACTAGCAAACTTTCACTTCAGCAAAATAGTGGATACATAAAAGTCTTGGTAAAATGATGAGTTGGTAATCAATAAAGTGAGGAAAAGAAGAAAACTTCTGAATACGACCATAAGAGAACTATTAACTCTTATTATAATTTGATAAGCACCAATGTAAGCTATTTCAATAAGCTTTCAGCAAAATTCCAAACTTTCTATGAGTCGCATCTAAAAAATAAAACAATTCTGTGCCTTAAAACCAACCCTCGCTCCTGGGCATAGTGGACACAGGTACGAATATAATTACTTTCGCTGGTGTTGGCAATTCCCGGTGTGAGAGCCAAGGTGATATCGAGCCCACTCTGAAAAAAAAATTATAATCGCACACCCGCAAAATATTATAGCCCTAATTAAATCAAACTTAAATATAATTCAAAATGATTCAAACCAATCTTAAAATTTTTTTCAGGAATAATACCATCTTATTTCCAACAATTATAGAAGAAGCAGAGATGATGTTGAGCCTACTGTGAGAAAAGGATAGGACTCCAAAAAAACAATGAGAAAACCCATCGTTTAATGAGCATCGAGGATAATGAGGGAGAAGAATCATGCAGAAGAAGAACCGTATGGGTTACAAATAAAAACTCCAAAAAGAGGTCACTGATCATAAACAGAATACAAACAGTCACCTTTTGAACTTCAAAGTTTTTTCAACGCTTTGCTACGCATTCTAGACTTGTGTTGATACCTCAAGTACATTTTTGGCAACTAAAGACAGTCAGGTTCCTACGCATATAGGATAACGATGATAGAATGGGCCATAGTGACACATGTGTTCGAATCTGGTAAAGTATAATGAAGTATTCATCCCTCAAGGGTCGGTGGAATAGTACCAGAATTACCTCGTAATGTGATCAGCACTCACTTGGCAGTAAATTGGTCCCATTAACTCATACTATAGATCAATCCCATTCAAACAGATCCACTACGGCATTAAGAAGAATGGATGTTGGATCTTCACAAAGCAACTTATTACATAAATGCTTATCCTAGGTAATTATTTTTTCATCCACATTCTTCCAGCTTAATTCGTATGACACCCATTTTGAATATTTCTACATCAACCATCGAAATTATTTTCCAAGCTGAATTAAGCTTTTCTGCGATATTCTCTGCTGTAGATGAAGGATATTGCTTCAACATAGTCTTAACAACATGTACCTATAACAGAACACTTTCAACAAATTTCTATATGCTTCAGTAGCATTTCTTATTTAATGAAATAGCACATTAAATTCTTTGGTTCGAATCTCTTTAAAGTTACCTTATGCTTACAGATCGGTTCAAAAATATCGAACATGATGGTGCTACCGTCCTTGGAATGTATAGAAGCCCGACGGTCAAATGCTCGTTGAAGTGATGAATGACCGAGAAGTCCATAAGCGACTGTTTGTAGATGACCAGACCGACCCCATAATCCAGGTGGGCGATAGCTGTTGAAAACGTGATTAAGAAAATAAGTATTAATTTTTGTCCATGATTTCAGTTATTCCTAATCACTGCCAACTACGATAGGTTATGACAGTGAGACACTGATATCTCAAGCTTTTACGTTAGCTACAAAATTTGGAGCTTTAGGAAAAAATTGCGTTATCGATATCATGCCATTTACAACCTATCATAGTTGATAGCAGACAAAAACCAATTAGATCATAAGGATTATATCGAGCTGCTATTAAGTTGAGTGTAATGCCATATACCGGTCCCCCAGACTTGAGTCATTACCGACCAATGTTGTAGTTCGTAACTTATCAACTTATCGCTCTGTTCCTTTCCTATATTTAAAAAGGTTCAATGAAAAAAGTTTGAGGTTGAATGACCTAAGTTTGGGATAAACCATATGGCTACCGTACTCACGCCAATATAGGAGTGACGATAGCATATTTCACTACTAATTAGAGATATATTGAGTGGCTGCATAGCGAGGATCTCGGTAATACAATCGATACCGCATTAGATTACAAATCTGTGAGATGCAGGTTCAAGTTCAGACTGAGACTCAAAACTTTTCGAGTAACTCAGAAACTTGGGGCATTAAACCATCTCATATTTACTTAGAGTATCCTTTCAGTGAAAAAAAAAGACTGGCCTCTTTTGGAAGGCGAAAAGTTGAATAGGAATAAAATTAGAATACTAGAAAACGGGAAGGACACAAGAACAATTATGTAACAAAACTAAACGATTGTAGTTGATGTAGTACCAAATCCGGTAAGTATTATTTTAGAAGAAATAAAAAATGGCACAGAAACAATTCAATAGAAGTGGTGGTGGTAGAAGATGCCCACTCCAATAGATTGGTAGGAATTGTTAAATAAAAAATTTTTGGAAGTCCAATATATGGGTATAAAAAATCGATTATTCTTTCATTCTAATCTCTTCAGCTCGCATTTAAGAAAATCAATATCAGCAAACGGAATTCTAATATTAATCTCAAAGTTTTCCAGAACTTCCCGCACTTTATATAATTCCATGACCTGGTCAAAACCTTGTTTTCCCAGTGAACTAAATGAAAAATAATAAAAGAACAATAGGTAAAATTTCTTAAGAATTGCTATAGGAACTGTATAAAAGAACTAACGGTTCCTTCAGTATATCGAGACTACCAATCAAATTTTTCATAGATTCACTATCGGATTTCTCTAATAACGTCACTTCGGGTACCGCTGGTGACTCAAAAATGTGAAGAAATCGGACAACGATTACGACCTGAACATGTGAGCAAATGACACATTGCCTTGCATTAAGTAATTAGTTCAAAAGAAAAAAAAGAAATAAAAATAAACGTACCACTAAAAACCAGAAAATCAATCCGGGTCCGGGCCATTCGAGTGATTTATAATTTAAGAAAGTTACAGATTCGTTGACAATGTCTTCCCAATACGACCACAACAACCACATCTGGTGACAATACAGCAATAGACACCAATATTTAATTATCGATTAATTTCTCCTTGAGGTACGTGAAGTAACACCAACTTTTTGTAAAAACTGAAAAGCTGAAAAATTGTGACCACTAATCGATACAAAATCACAGCACTTGAAGTAATTCAGTGAGCAACGATTACTCTCTAATTACTATCAGACGAAAACATAGTCACTTAGCATGAACATGGTACATACAATGAATCACTTTTGCGTAATTTCACGAATGTATTTAACACCGCGTTCACGAGTATCGAAGTAAGATAAGACAAGATGGATCAAGCTTGACATTGACTAATGTCCTGTGGCTGAATGCGTCTACGCATTCGTGTACAACGTGATATCGTGTAAGTGGTTGGATACGAGCCTGGTCTATATAGTGACTTGAGTTGACCGCTCTTCACCACGTCAATGCTGTCTACCTTACTCAAATCTCAATGATGCCAATCTACCGACCCCTGAAAGTTAACAGGCTTGGTAGGCCTGGGGGACGGCCACGAACTGACTTGACCTGCTTGTCACAGTGGCACCACCACCACTCCGTCTTCATAGAAGTGAGCCACCCAAAATAATCCTTACGATGATTCCGTATAAAAAGAATGTTGACAGGTTAGAAAACTACTATATAAGTACAATGTTGAGCAATCAACTAACATCAGAATATATTGGATGTATTATAGCTCGAGAATTGAACTTTTTCATCTCCATCTTCCACTGTTTCATTTCGAAAGAGCCCTTAAGGGGTAGTCATATTAACTCCAGCTAATTTATAGCTTACATAACTTTCATAAGAATATAACAACATCGTAAAGAATTAAATTCCAACGTGAAGCATAGGAAAAAAAATAGAGATGTTTATGCACTTCATCAAAACAGGAATGTCTCAATAGTGCAAAAAAACTAGAAGAATGCCATAAAGAAGAAAATTTCGGCAATAATATTTACGAAGACGATGCTCAATAGGATGATCAATACGATCAAGAGGATGACACATGAGAGGGTTCAAAAAACAACAAGAAGAAGAAAACAGTGAGTGTCAGTGACCGGAACATTAATATAAAATGATTAAAATGTAGTTTAAAAAAATATAAGCATATCTTAATTGATAGAAAAACCATAGACATTGATAGCAGAAAAAAGTTTAATGATTACAAATAGTTTTGAAAACTTTCGAAACGGTGTTCTGACTATAACAGACATCCAAGAGGTTCAAAGAGAATATAGAATACTCGAGAAATAGAAATCGATACGAACAGTTGTGAAGAAGCGATGGATTGGAGCGCTCGTGCGCCTGATAAACAACTTGAAGGTGGTGCTGGCGGCTCTTATGAACAGCAGCTGAACCGAACGAGAAAGACGGCTGACTGTGAAAAATTACTATGGCCAATATTCAGAAGAATAGAAGTGACATGCTGAAGATAATTGAATTGTTGAAGAACTAACATAAGTAAATTAGTGTGGTTAGGAAAAGATCTGTGAACAAAACCTGGGTCATATAAAATGATAAAATGAGTGATGAGTATTAAATGTCCTATTTTAAAAATTTCTTCCTTTGTAAGAAATAAGAAAAGAGATACCACAAAGAGTTCTAAAATTTTGAGGATGTATTTTTCCGTGAATGAAACTGAATGAAAAATGGATTCACTTAACATAGAGATTTTATCATTTGTTTGACTCATTTACTACTATAACTGTTCTGTTCTCTAACTCATATTCATGATAAACGCTTACTTGTGTCGCAGATCATTTCAATTATAATAAACTGATTGCACCATATTGATTAGTAGACTGTATTGAAGATCATCGAACGAAATAGAAATAGATAAGATAAATAAAGAAGGACAAATAAGTTATATGCAAATCAATTCTTCATGTCTATCAGTACTTAAAAGTGAGCACATCATGGAGTGAATAAATAAGGTAAATAAGGAAGGCGTTAAGTTATATGCAAATCAATTCTCGATGGTACATCGTTACTTAAAAAGCGAACAGACGATTGGAGATTTTTCGATGCATTTGAGTGAAATTGAGTTCTTACAGTTCTTATTACAAGAGTAAGCACAAAAAAAAAGGTTTGTAAATAAATACACTCTGTTCCAAAAATTTTCAGAATAAAGCTAATCTTAAAATTGCAAGTAGTAATACATTAGGAATTGAGAATACATGTAGTATCTAGATCTACTTAGAATTTTATCTTAAAATTTAATTCTATGTATAATATAATTTACAACATTACTACTATGGACGTACATTCACTTAGGAAAGAATCCAACATACATACCATGCCGTTCAGCTAAAATGTCAAGTGAATAGATGCCGTACGAGAAAAAATTCGGTGTATTTACACGATACTTTGCCTAAAAGACGTAAAAATTCAATATCTCTTCGGCAAGGAATTGCTGTTTGATTTCTCACACTGAAAAGATCATTGTCATGAGGAATTGAGGAGGTTATAGCAGAATAGTTGTTACAAATTGGTATTATTTCATCATATCCAAATGCATCTGCATCACTTCATACATTGTACTGAGTTGTGATCGGGAAGAGATAAGGAAAAAAGAAACTACGCACGTATTCATAGTGGTGTGATAGCAAAGTGCAATTGTTGCAGTGGAACGGAAGAAGATCAAAATTATCAGAGATCAACACATAACTCAGTTCTTGAACTGAGAATCGAAAAAATTGCTAAGAAGTTACTATTATTGATGAACAAAAAGTAGTTAGTAACGAGCATAATTCACTTACATTCTAGAAGAATTATAAGAATTCATCGTTTCGTACAGGAATGGATAAAGAGTGTTTCTTTGATCGTTTATCGTATGGTGATTTCTCTTGTGATCCCATCATCATCCAAATATTGAATTGTAGAAAGTGAATGTTTTTAAAACTGGTATTGGGTCACATCTCATCAATCTTAAACATTCGATTTCACTCAAGTTGATTCATGATCAAGTTTAAGCTAACGAGTAAACCAACGCCACCGACACCTCCGTTATCAAGAACTAGATCTCCAGTGCCATAAAGAACGAACAATGGCCGAGATCTTCCCCTTTCGGTCAGTCCGGTAACATTGTACGTGGTTTTTTTATAGCGAGCATTAAAAAATCTTATATGGATGATTCAGATCCTAGTGTTCATACGTAGTATGCACCGGTTATTACATCAGCCCTTTCACGTTTAAGCAGCCATGTTTTGTCCTGAGACTTTAAAGCTGCTTTTCCGTAGTCGTCCTATACAACGCTGCCGTAACGGAGGCACTTCTGAAGTCAAGGTGATGAGGCTCATTGCACCTAGTGTTTCTGGTTTTTGTTCACTCAACTAGCTTGCAGAGCTGTTCTGCGAGAGCTAAATATTGTTTACTGATAGGCAGTTTGCCTTTCTATTCTATAGTGAACTAAAATTTATTTATTGGGGGCGATTCCTGACCCCTACTTCCTGGCGGTTCGGTTGTGGATTTTTAGCTTTACTTACTTGCTGTGTCAAGAATAATGTGTTCAAAGTTTTACATTCGTTGTTCATTTTACTACATACTCGATTCTGTTACACAATTCCGAAGCCATTGACCTATTTTAATTTTGACGATAATGTCTTAATAGAATTACGATTATGACAGCTGGAAAACCATGCTGTTACGAATTCCGCAATGACATCAGTCAAACTATACAGTAATATTAATTAATAATAATAATAATAAAGGTTTTGTTTAATCATACAATAGAGCACCATTGATAAGGTTATGACGGTGTGATATTGATACGCTATGGTTTTAAGTTAGCTACAATACTCAAAACCTCTGGCCAGGCTCGAAGCCACATCTCACAAATTTTCGGAATCCAATACCAGCGACTCCCCTACCGAGGTCATCGTTATGCACTTCCTAACTGATTCGATCTGGCAAGCCAAATCAGCTTTTAGTTGGTTGCCAGGTCTTTTTCTATATGGAAAACATATAGGGAAAGCCTATGACTGAGAACATATTTGCCTTGTAAAATATCTTGCGCTTCTCTTTGGCAAATTACAAAAGTTGCTTATTAGCATATTGGTGAGCCTTTGCACGAAAACGATAGGAAACTGATTTTTTACAGAAGCTGAGTACCACTAATAGATCAAAAAGGCATTTTCTGTTAGTGAGAATATGATTCATTCTCACATGAGTTGTGAGGTTAGGAGACTCCTGTAACAACTGACAGTAATACTAGATAGTAATCCCCTTATCATTTCCCTCTCCTCCGGCTAAAAAGTTTCGCTTATCTTACGTAATATATTATATGCAAGCTCCAGTTCATATGAAAGCTATAAATGACTATTCTTTTAGGAGTTACTTTTCATCCAATTCTTCTGTTCTTATATTATATTGCTCGCTGTACTGTAATGCTTAATTGCTTAAATCACCGTTGGTACATCGATATTATTATATTATTGTTACTGTTATAAAGGTTTAATCACCAAAAAACTAGATACCATCAGTCAAGTTTTTGATAAACCATACCGTTACCGTACCCAGGACAACATAAGTCAAATGTTCGTCGACAATATCGTTATTCTGTTGTGAAAAATGAAAATCTATGAAAGGAAAATCTTTATAGGATTCTTGCAAAAGCGTTTTCTTTCTCGTTTAGTTCTCCTATTCCTAATTTTCCAAGATTCATTGATTTTCCTGTATTCATTTACATTGATTTTCTTTTTCATAAAACTCCACAAATCACCACCATACAGGCACTCGCCGGTCTTTGTAATTCAGAGAAAGATTTGACCGTTTGTGACATTATCTCCATCAGGTGATTAGCCATTGCTCAGAAGTTTCGTTTACTTCACTTCTAACTAAGTTTACATGTGTAAACAGAAATGTGCTTAGTAGCATTGCCGCTCTTAAAGCATGATCATATAGACCAGAATTTAAATGTGGCGTGAAGCGAAGTCACTTAGTAGAGCAAGCATTCAGAATTACTAGCAGGTTTGATTAATTACTCATCTGAAATTTTCTGCGCGAGACATAGGGACGTTATGGAGTTGAGTCTCAAATTTGAGTAAGTAAACCTTTATAGGGGGGCGCAGTGACACGCCGGCCCGAATCAGTTCGCGGCCGCCCCCCAGGCCTACCAAGCCCGCCATCCCTCCGGGGTCGGTAAATTGGTACCAGAGGAGTCTGGGTAAGATAACTGGCACTGACTTGGTGAAGCGTGGTCAACTCAAGTCATATATAGACCAGGCACGCATTCAACCACCTGCACGATATCACGTTGAACATGAATGCGGGGGCGCATCCCACCACAAGGGATTGATCAACGCAAAAAATTATCTAATTACCTTATCTAAACCTTTATAGTACCACATGCCTTTCAGGAGAGGACCTTCTTTTTTAATTCATCTGTCTAAATATGAAATATTTTTGTACCTGATGTGGTAGT
This sequence comes from Dictyocaulus viviparus, assembly GCA_000816705.1. Taxonomy (NCBI): domain Eukaryota; kingdom Metazoa; phylum Nematoda; class Chromadorea; order Rhabditida; family Metastrongylidae; genus Dictyocaulus; species Dictyocaulus viviparus. The sequence goes on from KN716571.1 coordinate 69,285, forward strand.
AGTGAACAAAGTCCACGGCAAAACAACTAACCTCTTAATGCTGATGTTATGCATTTCTTTGCCTCAGAAATCTCTTCGTAGCATAAAGTTTACTTCCCTTCAAATTGTATTTGTTCGCTCTCCGATTTTCACATGCACACCCTTAGTTCGCATTTAGAAACAGGTCCATATGTAATTGGAATATGTGATTAGGACTTTTCATATGTCATAATTCAAAATCCTCTAGCTTACGTTACCGCGCTCTAGTTAGGATACGATGCTCTACTATATTGTGCAGACGGTTTATTGGAGCCATCGTGTTGCAAATTTTAAAAATCTTTATTAACGTGCTGTGACCGTTCTAGGCGGTAGCAGCAATGTCGGCAAAAAAACAAAGCTCATTGCTCTCATTTTTCACACCAAAGTCTAGTTCAACATCAACGTCTATTTCTGAATCTACAGTCTATGAAAAGTCAGAGACAGCGGTCAAAAGAGTTAACAGTATTGATGAAGGTAGTGCTACTGAATCCTTAGATGACTTTTACCTGAAAGTTTTAAAAATTCGTTTATTCGAAACTATTCGTATATTGGTTTGTGTTCTCATCAGTACGAAACAAATATTTAGTAGGACTTCAAATAAACCTGGTGGTATATATCATACCACATTAGTCGAGAAAAGTATTTCTTTCTCATATTTTATACGTGCGAACTCTCAAACGTGTCAATGACGACGACTCGTCTCCAGTCAGTCGGTCAACTGGATACGTGAAGCGCAAGAAGATAATTCTGTGCTCAGACGATGATGGTGATGATTGTGATGATGAGAATATCCTCTCAGTTCGCCCTCCACCTTCACCTCCACGGGTATGAGTGTGGCAAACATTTTCTTTTACGAGTAGTTTTTATTAGTTAACATTCGTTTGTGTTGATCGATGACATAGGTCATTATGAAAGTTTCTATTCTGATGGGCCTGAATTCTGATAGGGTGATTTTTCTGGGAATGGAAGAACAGTAAGCAGTTCTCTACAAGATTGAAAGGACACTCTTGTGAAATACATAGTTTCTATCAGTCTGTAAATTAAAGCCTAGGTAATGTGTGTAGAATATATTAATGAGATTCTTCTGTCTTTGAATGTGACAAGTATTTATACAGTCATAAGAATTGCCTGAAATTTAATAGTTAGAATGACTCAAATAAGAAATTAAAAAGTGTATTACTATTCTGACAAGTAATGTGTCTCTTCTAACTTTATACTCAATAATATCTTATATATCTTGTCGTATTATTTCACAATTGTTACCAATCAAAGTCAAGAAATTAGTTGTTGTTTTGATTTGAAAGAAGATTTTCGAAAAATGCTTTGAAAGCTGCAATCTTTTGGCTATGATTGTTTTACATTGTACGAAATTTTGATTTTTCCTACTTTCTAGAATGTTTCCTCTTCAACTATGTCTGTTCTTTCCAAAGTTTCGACTCCAAAATCAGGTCGCTCACGTCCTTACAAGCCTTCTTTAACTCCTTTGTCAACTGTCGCTGCTGAATCATTCATTGATTCATTCCGTAATGAGGATGATTTGGTAATTGAATTCACTTCAATGTGTTGTAATAGCATCAACTTTTTTATAATCTTTAATCTTTTATTTTAATCTCTAAATGTGTGTGGTGTTTCGTATGTGAAATCTCAGAATACTTCGACAGCATCTTTGGATACTTTGGATCGTACAATTTATCAAGTAGATACTCGTGATGGTAAACCAGATGACACTAAATTATCTGCACTGGAGAGCGAGAAGTTCATTCATGAATCTTTCTCATTTTTGAAGGTAATTTCAGTACTTTTTTCTATTCGAAAAAGTTTTTCAAATGGGTAAAAATTTCGCAATAATTATAGATATCGAGTCTTATCAAATATTATTTGTGGGACTTCGCGTAGTATTAGGAGGTGCTGCTGCGATACATAATGTGGTGTTTAGTGAGCCCACTTTCCAAATGCCTGGCACATTTTCCAAAGATTGATCAGTGCTAGAGCCTATTCAATTTTCACGCACTTTTTTCTCTAAAGTACGGTGTTCCACAGGGTCTGAAATTTTCATATAAATGAGCGTAATAGGTTGTTTGAGGTTGGTGAGAACATGCGATAATTCATAAACCCACAATTTTGTTTTACTCTGTTTATGTATCTTCTGTTATAGTTCTTATCTCTTTTGTTCTTTCCTTTCCTAATACCAAAAAGTTGTTTTAGGCGGAATTCATTCGCGATGCTCATGGCCGTCGTCCTGATGAAACAGATTATGACCCAACTACACTTTATGTTCCTTCAGAATTTCTGAAAGAACAGACTCCTGGTATAATTATTTAGCTAGTCTTCATTGAGTAATTTTTTGTTTCAGTATCAGTATTTTACGAAATCATCAAATTATGGCAATCACAAATAAGTGGCAGTATGTCGTTTTGTAAACATGAATTACATTCGTATGCACCCAAAATTTTGCTACTGCATAGAAGTCCTACTCACAAGTAATCTTTGGGATAGATAATATCTAAGAAATTTGGCAATTGAATCACATTTCTAATTTTCATCATTGTTTTATTAATTCAATCCGCTGTTTTTTCTGGGCATAAGCAGTGGTGGACAATCAAGAGCAAGAATTTTGACACTCTGTTATTATTTAAAGTCGGGAAATTCTATGAGTTATATCACATGGATGCTGTGATAGCTGTGGAATGCCTTAGCTTGACCTTTATGAGGGTTAGTTCTTATAATTAAAATCCGTTAAATTGTTTTTATTTCAAAGACTTAACGTGATTCTAGGGCAACTATGCTCATGCGGGCTTCCCTGAGGCTGCCTACGGTAAATTTGCAGACCAATTAGTCTCTAGGGGGTATAAAGTCGCTCGCATTGAGCAAACAGAAACTCCTCAACAATTGGAAGAACGGAATCGTAAGGCTGGTACAGGCAAAGATAAAGTGGTTCGTCGGTACGTGTTTTTGAAGCCTACAATCTCAACTCTAGTTTTTAGAGTTATTATCTTTGTTATAGTTGGTTACTGATTTTCTTTTTAGGAGAATTATATACATATGTCGCGTTATATTCATTTATTATATTAATATAATCATGTAAAGATTTTCTAATAAGTATTTCGGTTAATTTAAAACGGGTTATTAGGGGCATTTGGCATCTCTCAATATAATTGGCTTAGTCTTCAAACTGTCACCATGAGTCAAATTAATTCGTTACATTTAACCGGAATAGATTCTAGAATAGGGACCGCATAACGCAATGATAGCAGGAACCGCTACTTTGGTTCGAGTTCGTGCCAATCAAGTCTTCTATGCCTCAGGTTTTGGTGGATTGGCACTAGAATAATCTGCAAGGGTAAACAGCATTGAATTGATAACAGATTGGACCTCTCAAGTCATTGTGTAAGCCATTGCCGTTCAATCACCTCAACAATAATACCAAGAAATAAAATAGTTGGTGCATATTCTCGGAGAGATAGATTAGCTACTGACTATCCCTATTTTTATGCCCAAAATCAGTGTGCTACAATTTCAACTTAGGTGATATTAGTATGGGTTTTGTATTGAGAAGGTTCGATTTTTACCGAAAATCTTGGATTAGAATGTGATCTTCTTTACTTACACAGACACATGATATTAATACATATTTCATTGGATGTGTTAACTTTTTTGGACTTGCTGATCATTAATTTCTTTAACTAGTACCTCAAAGGTGCATATATGCATATATCAAAGTGTACAAATTTACACGAGGACATTTTAGCAATGATTAACTCGCAGACATATTTCGTGAGTTTTTAAGAAACCCCAAATCTCGCTATTATTTACTCCTTATTTTCTACCCACAGTTTTTTAAATTCCTATAGAGTAATTAAATTGACACGGTCATGTAGTAAGACAAATCTGCTATGTTTATTTTTTGTGTATAAAAATATTGAAGCAATGAGTATAGGAACCTGCCAATCACAATTGCGTTACAAAAACACTATTACAATTGCGGTCATGGATTAGTAAATTGACGTCAATGTTTC
>KN716571.1:86577-105285 GCA_000816705.1 Dictyocaulus viviparus
AAATTTTTTACATTCCTTCTAACGTCTCCGAATGAGAAACGTGTAACTTGCTAGACAGCTGATTTTCAAAATTAGACTATAAATAACTTTTTCATCGATCGATAAGTATTCTTATTTCAATCATTTTTCAATTTCTACTGGAAGAATTCCGACCTTTCTTTCCTTCTGACTTTGTTATTTTCCCTTTTATTTATGTTCACTAAAATTTGACTCCAAATTTTCATATGAATACGATAAAAAATGATATGAGGTAGAGAATTTTATTTATGTTTACCTATAACGTTACAATTTGTTTATTATTTACTTTGACGTGCAGTTCTATTTAGAAATTGCATGATTATCATGAAAACTCAGTGAGAAGAACTCATAAAGCGTAAAAGTAAACACCAAACAAACGTAGTGTTAGCAAAAACTTAGTCAAACGATGTTGGAAGATATCGATTTCTCTTTTATTAAAACTCTGTAGTAGTGTAGACGTTCCGATATTCAGGAGGGACAAGAAGATTCCGTGATTTCTGCTGATCGATCATACAAATTAAAGCCTCAGAAATAACATATAGTTTGATCTACCTAAAGACGATAATCACTGCTTGAATTCTTCGACGAACCTACCAGGAACTGTTCTATGATGAAGTTGTAGAAGACGGTGTAAAATAAAAACATTTGAATTCATAAATATTTACTTATTACTGATACTTGATATGGAACACTTCATAATGAGTGACGATGGAAACAAACACGTACTGATTATCGTCAAATTTCGCATAAGCTTACTTCAGTGTATCTCGTCCATAATTAATTTTATCTTCCTATTCTATCTAAATATACTGCTAGTTAAAAATAACTTACACCTCAGGGATTTGCGAGGCTGTCAGAAAAACTATAATGTTGTCGAGATCGACATTCTCATCACTTACACTCTCTACGTTTGTGTATGATATTTTATATGTGTTGTATCATCAGAAAACCAGAGAACAAAACGATCTCTATTATTGATTACTTTGTAATCTTTCTTATGTTCAACAATCCATTATCAAACGTACTGTGGTTGACACAGAATGATTAAGAGAAAATTCGTGCGCAGTAAAAAATAGTTATGTAATACCGTATGTTGTATGAGGGAAATTATTGTGGTAAGTTAAAAACACAGATCGTCAATATGTGTGTACTAACTGACTAAGTCACTTTCGTTGATTTTCCTTTCCAGTAAATCGATTCGATGTGTCAATACAATTGCTATACGACCTGTATTATTGATATGACTCCATGCAGTAAACAACCTCATAATCCTATTATATGATAATAATTACTATTGAAATGCTTATCAACATGATCATAAACAAAACGTTTTACACATATGTAGCATTATCCTTTAATCTTTCTAATGACACCCAATCCATTAGCATTATTTTCGACACTATCTTGCTTATTATTGCGATGATATTGGTGGATGGTGAACGGTACAAATGGTGTAAATGCGTGTGCTTGTGATGATGTTTATTGGAGTTTTCGATCGCGTTAGAGCTATAACGAGGCAAAACAGGCCCGTTTCGCATCGTGCTACTCTACTATGCCTCTCGCGTGCGTCAGCCCGACGCATGTGAATTGAACGAGTATTGATTTACGTTTGTTTGTGAGTACGTGCTATGCTCTCTAAGCAGCTGCTTCGATATCATCAAATAACATAAGCTTGATGTTTATCATGAAATTTATCTAACTAATTTTCTATTTATAGTAGTATTCATTGTGTTATCGTTATACAGAATCTAATGAATTTTCTTATTACGGAAATCTTCATGCAATGACATTGGAAAGTATCGGTCTTCATTGCACTTGTTTTTCATTTCAACATCAACAACTAACATCTGTTGAATAGAAACAGATTTTTTTCTCTTCACTGACAACTTGGCATGTGTTGTTTGCAGCGAAATTTTGTTTTTCATCTATGGTTTTTTTTTGTGTTGCTATTCATACGACATCTGCTTTAGAACATTCTTTATTATATGACTCATTGTTTTTTTTTTCTGCAAAATCGTCTCAAGCATTATCGATCTCGGTACGTATCAGTGGTGGCATACACAACACTATTGCTATTCTTATTCAATGTTATTGAGTGAATCATTTGAACACGCCCTAAAATGCCTCCCGATTTTCATATGTTACGTTATTACTGTTCGTTAACTATACTTATACGTAAAGTTTTCCATTTCTATACCTATTTTCTTTTTAATATGTTCATTTCTATGAGGATTACGATAAAGATCATACTTTTTATATTATTGATTTGCATATTCACTGTGGTCAACCTCACAGTACAACCTCACAATCATCCACGATGATCAACGAACAGTTTCGAATAGTTTCAACAGTTGATAAATTTATTAACTCGTTATCATTTACACTAAAATTTTAAACGGACCTTTCTTTTTTCTCTATTGATGCTTGTTTCCTGCTTGTTTCCTTTTCCATATACATCGCTTTGTTTCTAATGGTGTTTCTTAACAGTATTATTTGTAAATCAATAAATTTTTACCACTAGCCACTAATTAGATATTGTTCAAATGATCACATGCACTATTGGTTGACGTAAATGATCACATTTCCTACTGATGTAAATCTGGAGAGTATTGAGTGACGAGTCTTTTTACTTCATGCCAGTCTTCTTTTTTCTTTTTAATTTGATTAAATTTGGTTCTGTTTAGCGGCAATCGATAACCGCCGCTTTAACTCGTTGCTTTGATTTTCACAAGATTTGATTTGAACTCAGGTCCACTGCCATTATGTTTATCTGTTGAACCTTCAAATTTTTAATTCATTATCTCATAGGATATATAACATTTTATAATTTATATAATTCATATTGTATAAATATATATTGCTTGTATATTTATATTGTTTTAATAATATTCGGTTTTTGTAATGCTAATCAAGCATTATGAAGAAATTCAAAGAACAGAATTTGTTAGAAGGACGAATTGAAAGGAATACAGAATATCTGTTTTATTAGAAATCAATAAAAAGCTTTGTTATCGATTTGTATTAAATGCAACTGTATTTACTATGCATTGTTTTTCTCTAAGACTGTCTACTAGTATAAACTCATTTTGAGCAATCGATTTTGAGCAATTTTGAGCAATCTTAAAATCATGTGGATTATTCGCTTATAATATTTTTTATCTGTACTAACTTTTTCTTAGTAATACGTATATTTTTAGAGCTTTAACGTTGCTGTAAATATAGACGTGTTTTTCGATAGTAGATTTCGGACACTAAATTTATGCTTTTTTTTCGCATGAGCAGCAGGTGCCGGTCAAGTAGGACGAGGAGTCAGCTTGTGCCGCTACGAAGCTCAGTTTTTCTTTTTTGTTGCCGGAGAAACTTTTTTCTACCTAAGACATCTTGACTGCATTGTTTTCTTTTTATCCTCCTACATATCTATTCTTTAATATAGTGACGTTCGTTATTTCACTTCTTAATGTTGCATATTTGCATATTTACTTCGGATTTGTGACGAGAGTGATTATATGCTGATAATCAGTGAGGTTGATCTTTCTTATTCATTTCTATTTTCTTATTAAAAGAAGTGTTTAGGCTGATATTAACATTGGTCAAACATTGAGAATGATTTTTTGTTTTAAACTTTTTTTGTGTTTATCAGGTGCACTTTTAATTTATCTGATAGTATGTTTTGTTGAGTCGTAGAATATATCGTCTTATTTTGCTCTAATAGACGTATACGTTTAGTGTTATTTTCTTCTCGTCTTTCGTATATGAACATTCATTCGAGTTTTTTTTTTAACAAGCAAGTATTTAGAGTATCAACATGACCTATTCTCCGTACTATTCATTCCCATTCGAGTTAGAACTGTTATTTCTTTGATATATAACTATTTATCTAATATTACTGTGATTTTCAGAACGAATGGGTAGAGACGGAGACCCGGGAGGCCTGTCAACGATTTCGAAAGACCCAAAACTGCAAGCAGCTAAAATTCGATTATTGGATGGAACATTCAAGGACTTTGAACTGCATGTGCGTCTTTTCGAGTTATTTTCCAGTTTTATCTTCTCTGATCCACTTCTTGCTTTTATTGTCTGTTGTATTAAAACAGAATAGCAATTTTTTTTCAAAATGTTTGCTGTTATGTACCGTATTTTCAATTATCTAGAACACACTAATGGGTTAGACGAGAGATTTATGAGATCTTGAAGGTATAGAAAAATCTATTTTCTATCCGCTTCTAAGCGTATTATGTTCGACAGTTGTCTTATTGAAACATTCTATCGATTCTGTTCTAATCTGCCTTTAATGAAGACCCGTTTCTTTTTTTGCTGTGTTTGAATTCGTGGTTTGAAAGTTTAGAAACTGAGCGTTTGAAACGCGTAGATCTTATGTTTCTTGAGCGACTGCCAACATTTCTTTTCTGCAATGTTAATGTCATAGATACGTTTTTATTGTTAAAAGTAGAACAGATTTTATTTGTTATGATACGTTATTTTTGACTCCCTTGACTCGTTAGAGTCGTTAGACTACTGATCTAAGGACAAAATCTGTTTCGAAACAAAATCTATTTTAATGTACTATATTGGCATGATTTTCGCTTAGGAATAAAAATATAGAAGATTATTCAAAAAAAGTTCTATAACATTACCATGCTAAATATTTCAGCGGGGCTCGGATGGAGAGGCGCTTTTTGCACTTGTGAGTGCTGATCTATCTATAGAAGAGCGCGAATATTTCTCTCTTTGTTTTTACGACTGTGAGGGAACTAGACATTGGCTATACAACGACAAGAAAATATTGCGGCAACTCAAAGGTTAGGGTAATTTTGAATACATACCTCATCATTTTTGCGAAAATCGCTATTCTGTGATTAGATCGATATTTTCTATTTTCATATACTATAACTGTAATTTGTACCTCAGGCCTTCCGTGGGAGTTCTGTTTCGAGGTTAAGTTTTATCCGACCACACCGTCTTCACTTAATGGTGATCATGCCCGATACAATTTGTTTCTACAATTGCGAAATGATGTGTGCACGGGCAGGTACATTTCATCGTTAATCTCAGACAATGAAATCACTAAATTATTCAGTCTATTGCATTTTCAGAGCTTGCTTGTGTTGATACTTAAAATTTCTATCACTTTATCAAGTAAAAGGGTCCATGTTTTCAATATCCATATCTTTGTTTTTGTAGTATTTCGCATGTTATTAATTAATTTACGTTCAACAGTGGTCTACAAACCTCTAAAATCCATTGATTCTCTGAAGAACTTAGATACAAATAATGTTTGTCCATTAGTAACTAGTACTTGTGCAATCTTTCTAGCCGGACCAAATATACAATTTAATGCTCTTTTATGAGCATGTTGCACTACTGTTAAGAATCAGTACAACGCATTAATTAGCAATGTTGGTTCAATTATGACTGTCTAAAATTTATAAGGCTTAATAATGTCGTAGTATGTTGTTAAGTGGCTTTAAAATGCTTCATTGATTTCTGAGAAGTAATCTGATGAATTACAACCGGCCAAGGTTTAACAATTTTTTTTGTAGACTGCCAGCAACAATGGACACACTTGCCACATTGGGCTCCCTAGCGACACAAGCAGAGTTCGGCGATGCCAAACCCACTGCTGAATACGAGCGTTATTTGAAATCAACGAAATTTGCTCCACAAAATAGTGAACAACTAATTGAGATGATAGCAGTGAAGCATAAGGATCATAAGTTTGTCTTTAATTCATATATTCTGTGGTTTCCGCTTAAGAATTTATGGAAATATTCATAATCGAAAATAGTGACTGGAAATAAAGGAAACTCAATGAATAGTTATATAATTTACATCCAGAGGGCTTACTCCTGCAGAAGCTGAAAACTTATATATGGATAAGTGTAAAGAACAATCTATGTACGGCATTTTCGTCTTTAACGCGAAGGTATCGGTTATTTCTATATATTTGTTTTATTTATTTTATTTTTTCTTACAGGACAATAGAAATGTTCCGGTAGGAATTGGTATCTGTGCTCACGGGATTTACATCTACAAAGAACAAATTCGCGTGAATCGCTTCCCTTGGCAGGGTATCATTAAAATTAGCTATCGTAAAAATCAGTTTGCAATAAAGCTCAAACCTGGAGAGGTTGGTGATCCAATTTTATGTTTTGATACGATTTGTTCATCGAACATATTTAAAACGCAGATTTTTTCTATTAAGATTGAGAAGAAGGAGACTACTGTTGTATACAAAGTCGTAGATTATCAACATGCAAAGCGCATCTGGAAGTGTGCTGTCGAACATCATACTTTCTTTAGGCTAGTTTTATTTAGTGATTCTCTTAGGTAAGCGAAATATTTCTGTCCAGCCTTTACCGTATTGTTTCTTAGGCTCATACAACCAGACGAGAAACCGAGGTCCTCTCTGTTTCGATGGGGATCAGCTGGCTTTCGATATCAAGGCCGTACTCAGTTTCAAACGAAAATGGCTTCGCAGATGTTCGACAAACCAGCTGAATCTGCTCTGCAGCGTGATAGCAATGCACGTCTCACGCATTCATTGGATAACGGTTTGTTATATGCTCATTAATTCTTGAAGATTCGGTTTTTTGTCTGAAATAATCAATTTGCATATTTACATTCTAGTTGCTAGAGAACAGGTTATCAGCGGTCATGTCTCACCACTCCATTACGCAGACAATGAATTAGGCTCACGAGAGGTACTTATTATGAAATAATTTTTTGATATTTTAGTGGCGATACTATTAATCTTAATCATACTAGTACAACAGTTTGGTAAATTTGTTAGAACATTATGAAGTACACCGTAAGTTTCTTGATGTATATTTTGTTTACTAATTGAAATTCAACCAACAATGAATTTGAATCGTCATTAAGCATCGATTCGCTTGAACAACTAACGACTCGAATCAAAGGTTTAAAATTGAAATGACGTGGTCGAACACCGGCTTTGACAATCTTCGTCGTCTGCGTTCCTACTTTAGACTACGATGAAGATGAAATCGAAGCACTCTATGTGGATTTGGAGAAGTTCTACACAGAAGACCGCACACTCTACAAAGTTATTATTGTATTATTGTCGATTTGAATGCTAAAAATGGCTGTAGAAGAATGCTTGAAGAACGTTACATTGGGACCCACGAACTCGAATAGATTGAACAGGAAGAGCGGCTATCAGAGTTTATAACCACAAACAAGATGATCCATGGTAACCCTCAATTCCAAAATCCCCATCCCTACGATGAACGTGGGAGTATCCTAATGGAAAGTGCCATAACGAAATAGACTATGTCATAGTAAATAAAAGGTTCTGGCTAACGAATGTCGCAGTTGTCCTAACGTTCTATACGTGATCCGACCATCGCCTCCTTCGTTCCAATTTTATTTCACACGCAAAGGAGAGAAAGCTGCAATGTTTGAAAAACGAAGTCTCAAAATAAAAACATGGAATTTTGTACAACTCTTTAGCTAACTTTTATGAAGATACCGTCACCAAAAACATTGACGAAGAATATCACCGGCTAGTTAAGCACCTTAACGATAGTGCAAAAAATGCAGTGAGTTTAGTAACTATTAAGAGACGTTCGTCTTCAAGAACTCTTGAGTTGATACGCCAAAGTGGAGCAGCTAAAGCCACAGTCCGAACGTTCTGCAGAGAAGCGATAAAAGAAGAGCAGAAGTGATGAATGAAGCAGCTGAAGCTGGCAAAAGCATTCGCTATGTCCGCCGATGCTTCACAAATCACAAAACCAAGATGACTACTCTCCGACGGCAAGACGGAACACTTACCTGTTCTAGAAAAGCGATGGAGAAAATCATCTATGATTACTACTTGAATCTATTTGGTAGCCACGTTCGTCTACTTTTACGTAATAAGAGGAAAGACGATTATGTTGTCCCAAACGTTCTTCCTTTTGAAATCCGACATGCTATTTCGTCGATAAGAAATCGTACAATTCCCAGGCCAGAAAGAATTAGACCAGAGCATTTGAAGGATCTACCGCCAATTCTTATTGAAACATTGGCTTGACTCTTCACACGATACTTGTTCAAATGCAAGTTCCAAATCAGGGGAAGATTAACAGATGCGTGTTGATGCTTAAAAAGTTGTCAGTCTTCTAGTCGTCGTAGGCTTTTAAAACTAGTCGTCCTTAACAGGATAGGCAGCTAGACGGACAACAATCTTGTGAGCGGGCAGGGTTTTGAAAAGAGTCCGGCACGTTGCACCGTCTTCAGGAATTTACAAGACTCAGAGGATCACAAGTTTTACGAGGGTATAAGAAACCACTCTGTCTCGTACTCATCGATCACCTTAAAGGTGAGAGGTACGCGCTGGCTGTGTGGGTATTGAGTGTGGTTGCAGTAGTGAATGTAGTTGCCGACTAGGGTGCACTCCTCTTCAGCAATGTTAATTTAGTGGAATATTGGGAAAAGACTCCTTTGTGCTAGGAGTGATGCTGGTACGCGGAACTCGAGAATTGATTGCGAAGTTGATATGTACGATTGATGGAAAGGATGATAGTTCTCTTGTAGTTGGCTAGTTACGTCAAACTTGGGTAATTAAACCTTCGTATAATACACAACAATAACAAATAATAATAATAATAACGAAAAGTTGAAAACAATAAAACACCATATATGGCAGTTTCAGTTCAGAAGAGGTTTATGTTAGACAAATCTATGAGATGAAAATATGTACTATTCCGATTTGATCATACGCAGGAAAGACAAACCAATAAGAGTGAATGTTATGTTCAATGAGTTGTGAATGTGTAAAGAAATAAAGTAAATTAAAAATAAAAAAAGATGGAAAAAATGTAAAAAATAGAAATGGGTCACTCTAAAGATCGTAGGAGTGATGCAAGGAGATTGAGAATGATATTGTTAGCGAATATTGTAGGTTTAAACATCATGAGTATAATGCGGATGACCGAGGTGCTCATCACTCCGATCTATCGGTTGTGTGTTAATGAGTAGAATGAGAGATGTGTTAGTTAGAGAGTACAGGTTTAGTGGGTTAAGAATAGAAAAATTCTCTGTAGTAGAAGATATTTCCTATAGAAGGTTTCGTTTTTGTAGAGACAGAAGCGGTCATGGAATCGTTGACTTCTGTCTCAACGTATGCTTCAGAAACTTGGACATTACGAAGGCAGGATGAACGTTTATGGAGCGCAATACAACGTTTATCGAAAAGGTGATGCTTGGCGTTTCCCGTATCACACATGTGAAAGAAGGAATACGAAGTTCCAATCTACGTCGGCGATCAAAGATCACAGTTGCCGCCATACACGACAAGCTTTCAAACATTAGGTGGGCCGGACAAGTGGTGCGCAAGAATGGTGACAGGTTGACACGAGCTGTAAGTGGTGGGAACCCACTGGACATTAAAACGGACTGCGGAAAGTCCATCAGCCCGATGGTCTGACCTCTTCACTAAGGCCCTAGAAACTGATTATGATGCTCAACGAATCCCTAGAGCGAAAAGAACTCACTGGACTACCCTCGCGCGCGATAGGGACAAGTGGAAGTTTTACTGATGCCTGCTCGACCTAGTCGATGATCAATGGGTATCCAGGTATTCCAAGTAATTGAAGTACTTTTTCTACATGGACGCGTAGCGTAACGATAGATATGTCACAGTGACACAGACTCAAGTCAGTGTACACAGGTTTGTGTTTGCCACCAGATATGCCAACTATTTCACATTCAATCAGCTCTATGATAATTTCACGTTTAAAACAAATAATGCGTACGGCAATTTTTACAACAGAAATTGCTCAAAGCCAAAACTTATCCTATCGATGTAAAGAGAACAATGAAGAGAGAGAGGGAAAATATATGGAATATAAATGTAGTGAGGAGTAGCCCAGTGGAAGGAGCCCCTGTAAAAAACCAGGCTAGAATTAGGCCTTACTGGAGTACTAGGCGCCTTATCACTCTTCTGTCCATAAGTTGTTAGCAGACAAATTACTGAATATAGGAAGTATAGACATGCTGGACATTGCTTCACACCATCATTTTGTATATCAAAATCGCATTCAATTATTAACATTTCAACAATATAACGTTGAGCACGATTGAGTGGGCGTATGTCACTGGTACCGATTATATTTGCGGAATACAAAATCTTATTTTATCTTTATGCAAACGCATAGGCATGAATGCAGGTGCTTTATCAGTTCATTTGAGACAAGAAAAACAAGCACGAATTGTGTTGTTACTGCCGCACTAATAACCGTGGTATTATCTAGTGATCTGTGGCTACTACGTACATAATTGTCCATGTTTTTTGAAATCCATATATGGGAATTGATATTTATCTTTCATGTAAGCAAAATTTATTGTAATCATAGATCATGAGGGAAAGTTGCTACATGTTTATAACATATGAAAAATATTTTTATAGCCAATGGCTTCTCCTGCTGCTTGTTACGACGTCTCTGGTCAGAGTGAAAAGAGGAAACTTGCTGATAAGGTGGGTCATGATCTGCAGTCAAATAGTGATGAAGATGATGAGCTTGTCTACACGCCTATTGACTCGCCGTTGTCTGCTGCTTATTATCTTTCTGGATATTCTTCTGCCTGTTCACCCACTTCAGATGAAGTGAATGCTTTACAACAAATAAAGCTCAAACAATCACATATTTCGGGGTTTCGTAGTTATAAAGACTATCCGCAATCGGCCAATCCTGTAAATATACAATCACTAAAAGATTATTCTTTGTCTGTAGGTCAGTCTAATAGTTTTTCACAAAACACTATGGATGTTTCTACAAAACATAGTGACATGGAACAATTACCTAACGACGATTATGATCAGTTATATCACACTGGATATTCCCTCAATTGTAGCCAACCTCGTGTAGAAAGAAGGAATTTAGATCATTCAAACAACCAAATAAATGGCATTACAACGATTCAACAAGTTTACCCAAGTGTTGAATTAAGCCACCATCCCATTCGATACTTTGTTAACGTAAAGCATTCTGGATACAGTTTTATACCACGTGTGCAAAGAGTGAGGCATTCTGGACCGGTCGAAACTGGAGCTGCTGAGCCGCACAACTATGTATTTAATATTTTTTCAAGTGCGCCACTCGAAAGACTGGAACCTAACCAGGAACTTCCGGGAGCTAATATTCGACAACACTCGTTAGTTTATCATACTGGAGATTCACATCTATTGCACACTATTAATTCAAATGAGAATATTACTCCTATAAAGCTAGTAGCAAGAGTGTTTCCTACAATTTCACAAAAGAAAAATTCACGGAAGAACATAGTGATTTGTGATGAACAAAGTAATTCTATGGTTTCAAAAAATTCAAGTGAAATAAGACTGTGTAAGGATAAAAATTTGGAACTAAGTCAACTTTCCGAATCAAAACGATCAGAGAATTATAAGCAACCAGTTAGCATAGCCGACAAACTGAAAAGGTTGAAATCGCAAACTTCGGATCACATCGACGTACAACACAAAACAACATTTAGTAAAAGAATTGATTCCAATTCTCTCAATGGACATCGTCTGCAATCTTCATTATGTTATAATAATGATATTGTTAAACAATCTGATACAAGAGGTCAGGCTCGACCAGAAATATATGGCGTTGCATCAACGTCGTATGATGGACCTCTTGAATTAACAAGTCGGCATTCTGACTTAATATCAACACCTATCGAAAATCATGCTAAGCTGTATCATTCTGGTCAGTCCTGGAATACGTATGGTGTAAAGAAATCGACTGAATCTCCATTCAAAACTGAACAGAAGAAGAATAAAGCAACAATGCTACATTTGAAAACATCTCCAACGAAAATGAATCAATCTCATGAATCGGATGATGAAACGCCCAAAGTCCGACTGATTGCTCGTGTCCCACATAGGACCACGGAAAATGATTTGGATGGTAATAAATTGAAGAAAAGTGGTGATTCATCTCGTTTCTCTGGATTCAAGAAAACAGGTAGTAGTCATAAACATACTGAGGACTCGTTAAAGCTGTCATCATATCCTAGTAGTGATAAATATGTTGGCCCGTTAGATGAAATAAATCGTCGAGACGATATTGAGCAATTACCTTTCATTTCACCAACACCGGTAGCTTATCAACTTGGTACCGATCATTCAATGACTACTCATAAGCGAGTGAATTTATTTGGTCGATTACGTCACGACGGTGATGAAGAAGTAATCGATAAAGATCAGGTTCGTCCAGAAACATATGGCATTGCATCAACGTCGTATGATGGACCTCTTGAATTACCGAGTGAAAAATTTAAAGCGTCTCGAACTGGCGGAAATTTTAGTCATAGTAGACATTTTTTCTCACCATCGACTCCTGATGCTGGTACTTTGAATGCCTGCGGTGCTCGTTTGGAAGATTCGGCAATGAGTGAAAACAATTTTACTGCGGTTCATGTTGATCGGCGTGTAGAGGTTCAATTTGAACCTACGTACTGTTTAAGTGAACAAAGGTTTTGCGCTGTCTCCGAGGATGATCGGGGTCTTATCTTCACTACTACTCCACCAATGTTATCTTCAAAGCGATCACTATTCCATCGACTCGGTTTAAAGGTTCGCATTTTATTTAAGCCCACAATTAGGGTCATCAGCATGTTTCTGTGTCTTTTTGTTTTTAATTGCTTGCTTATGTACGCTATTTGGTTGATGTTGTGTTGTATCGTATCGTTAGCAGTAATATGTGGTTTGCCAACATATTAACGTTCGAGCAGCTGTCATCTAGTTTGGTTAGCGTGGAGGCAAGCCTCATTTTCACCCTTGTTAGCTTCATCTGTAATTTGCAGTGTTTTTATTTTGGCACATGACCCTAATTGAGTTATGGGCATATTTAATAGCGATGCAGCGAGATGAACGGCTTTAACTATGCATGACGTGAATTTGTAGTGAATTTGTAATTTCGTTACAGGTATTCATAAACGAGTCATATTCTGATTTTTGAATTATTATAATTCGAGCAATGATTAATGAAATCTTGTTTTTTCTGTGTAATTCTTTTTCAGTAAAAGCCGTTTATTCTTGTATGCATTATATAATAAGTTAGTTTTTGACCCTTAATATACATTGGTTTTTTTTTCAGACTTCTTCAAAGAAGCCTAAAAAACAGAAAAAAATTGGTAAGGACAACGATTCAAGTGATACTTCCCGTAGTTCTGAAGACGAGAAAAACCAAGTGCATGTCGTTCCCGCGAAGGTTCGTAGTCTTATGCTGCGTTGGAGATTCTTATATTATTTTTAGATCCTTACTTTCATAATCTCATGAATCCTAATCCTCGTATAACCGTGCTGTCGCTTTATCCTTGATTAACATAACCATTCTAATGCTATAATACTTGACACTTTCTTTTTTTGTGCCATTCTGAGGTAGATTTATTAAAACGACACTAGACCCTGCGTTGTTCTTCATAGTTTCTTATATATTCAATGGTTGATTGAACTCGATGGTTTAATGGATTAATTGGTTTAAAACAACGTATCACATGAGAATTGAATTGAGAAAAGAAAACATCTTTCCTAACCATACAACATTTTTTTGCATTGAAAAACAATATATTTAAAGAGTGGAGCTGTTACATTGCCGCATTACGCGGATCCAGAAGAAAAGGATGGACGAGTTTTACGGCGAGAAACAAATGAGCTCAAGTATCATATTAAAGGAGAAGGCATCTTGCCAGAGTTTGATCCAAAAAATCCGGTAAGATATTCCGAGATTTGTACAAAGATTTTACTATTCTTGCCGTATTTTGGCTGTAGTTAGCCGGAAGATTATAAGATAAGATAAAATAATTCTTTGCAATCCTCCTTGCAAGAGTGCGCCTACTCATATGTGTTCAACGTGATATTGTAAACGTGTTTGAATGCAAGCCTGTCTATACACACTTGAATTGGCCACTCTTTACCTAGTCAGTGCTGTTCATCTTACCCAGATTGCTCTGGTGCCAATTTACCGACCTACGGAGGATGGCGGGCTTTGTTAACCCTGTGAGCGGCCGGGAGCCTGATTCTGACCTGCGTATCATTGTAGCGACTCCACCACTACTCCACGCGTACTCATTAGGAAGATAATATGCGAAAGCAATCTTAGATTCAGATTGAAGAAGATTATTAGAAGCGGTCCTAGAACTTTTATATCGTCGATCCTGTATCCCATACAGTCATCGCTTCATTACTTTTAACGTCAATACCACATAGTTGTAAACATATGATTCGTGACCTGCTGTACCTCTATTGGATCCAATATTCTTCTATTTTTGACTGAAGTGATAATTTCTAGGTATGATAATATTTGATCCATTTTTGTTGTGTCGGATTACGATTTAAGGATGATTGATAATTCTCAGCCCAGTAAACCGTTTATGCGCTTACACAGGATTGCTTGCCTACATACATGTCGCAACAAGCAAGTTTAGGATGAATTTATTACAGCCTAAATTTAGTCTTTGGCGTCAATAATAGCTGAAGCGGAACGTTTAAATCAACGCAGTCCGCGACTGGAACATGCGGAACGCACGGTTACTGTGCGAGCTTTGGCACCGTTACCACTCTCGTATGAGGTACTGTGTCGCACTGCTAGACCTTGTATGTGGCTATGTTGTGTTGTATTAAAAAGCCATTTGTTGGCTTTAAGTGGCGGCTAAAGTATTTTCGCTATTCGTATTTCTTCACATTACGCTTTGTCGTTTTTTATAGTGCTTGTAATCTAATCATTTGCTGATTGGTTGAGGCTGTAAATGTTGAACAATGTTAAATTGATTCGATTTCTTCCTCTTTATTAGATATGGTTCTATTCTTGACGAGACTGATTTGGATTGAATTTTCTCCACTTTATTATTTTGTTGGAAATATTATTCCTTGTTCAGCCTATAGACTTTTAAGACTCAAAAGATAGTATATGGAACTGAGCACTCTATTTCTAACTGTTATATCAGTACAAATTAGCGTAGTTAAATCATTAAGTACGCGTATGTCTGGTATATTCTGAATGTGTGCAAACTCTGTGCAGTGTTATATTTAGCGGTGGTGAAATGTGAAGCTTACTGTAGATAAGTACTCATCGCTTAGTCTCATTCATGTTTCGTGGCCCTCTTGACGTTGTATTTTATAGGAGAGTGGCCAGCCGCATACTACAATTTCTACATGGCAAGAGTCCAATCGGATTCCCGACGAAGTAACAACTGAGTATGATGAAAAAGGCAACAAAATAACGTATGCAAATATGTATAGTTTTGCAGAACTCTTATGACTTGCAGTTGTCAAAATTTATGCTAATGTATGGCGTTTATTTTAATAGGTTAATAGGTTGAAAATGGTGAATACGATGTATCCTTGTTAAATTGACATCGAACCAATTAGCGTTATTGTTACAGAAGAACTCTGAAAACATCGCAGGTGAAACAGACTGTACAAAAACAGACGTTCCAAAATTACATAATTCCACAGGGCGGTGAAACAGTGAGTTCGATCTGGTGTTCAATTTTCATCTGCAACATATTCCATTTTTAATTAGCCTTCTGATGCAGAATGCTGTTACTGTGGAGCGTGTGCGTGAAGAGACTACTCCACTAGGTCTCACTACCTCGTCCACAAACGATCCTGTCGCCAATTTGCCTCATGTGGTCCAAACTCACTCTCGGTCTGTCATTTACGATGCTAATCCAGAGAGTCAGCATCATGAGGTTAGCGATATAGTAATGTGACATTAAATATTTTCCTTGTCGTAACAGTAAGAAGGTGGTCTATAGATACTAGTCATAATATTTCTAAATGGTCGAGCTAAAGAGATGCAAACGGTGTGGAATTCCTCTTCTTTACTGGATTGTAATTAATATGAATTATTTGCTTATCCCATGTTTTCTTTCGTGCTATTGTTTCAATCACTTCCTTTTTAATTTAAAACCACGTTATTACCAAGAAGCTGTGGCATACTGTAGAACGCTCAAGTAGCTCCAGCCATGTTTGTATAAAAACGAATGCGAGACGCGTTAATTAACGAGAATTAAAGTGGATCACCATTAGGCTTAGGTAGTCGGTTTTACTAAAGCGCTCACCATTACAATGTGGCTTTTCTGTCAGATTTCTAGTTGCTTATGTTGTTTATCTGTATTATTTGGACCACCATCGTAAGCCATGGAAAAGAAATTCATAAAGTTGAAGCAGATCACTATATGAATGATCCAGGTAAAAGTTCAAACACCCAACTAATCTAACACCTTATCCGAAATACTCATTTCTATGAAATCGTAGTCATGCATGATCTGGCTCCATAGCTAGTGTTAGCTGTGTTTGTGTTGTATTGTGCCTTCAATAAAACACTATATACTAACCTCGAGCATTGCTTAACAAAACTACAATCGAGATATTTAACTCTACTGCTGTTCCTACGTTTTACTTAGCAGTAAAGCAAACGTTGAATCGTTTCGAATAAATTGATTGTGTGGGAAATTGAGGTTTTTATTGTATAATCATGCATGTTCCTATGAAGAGTCACTGTATGTTAGATTAGTCGACACAAAATGAGTACAGAGGCTTTACGGCTGCTAAGAGGTACTCAGTGATATGCAAATATACATATTAATGGTAATGTATTAGGTCTGGATTAGCAATTTTATGAGTTCCAATTGGGCTTTTGTTCTTCTACTCGTCTTTGTCTCCGTTTTATTTTTATTAACATTGATGAGTAATTTTCTAAAATGAATTATTATTCGTAGAACAAGTTCATGTATTCATAGTATTATAGGATCTCGGCGAGTTTGTATCATGCAAAACGTTAACGTCTGGAAATAGGACAGTGGAAACATACACTTATAAAACAGAACATGATGGTATCATTGAGACGCATGTTGAACATCGTGTAACAATTCATTCAGATGAACCTATTGACCACGACGCAGTGAGTATTTTGAACTTTTTATATTAACATTTTTTCCAATGTATCTACAGCGAGGCTCTTGTGTAACTGATGCGTTCATATTATATATACATAGGGGCTTACAATGGCAGTTTATTCACATAACGAGTACTACCTTTTGTGTTTGTGGGTTTCCATTACATAGAACGTCATATAAAAATATTTTATTCAAACTACTATGCGAAATATTCTTTTTTCATATTTATATCGAAAGAAATCTGTGTCGTTTTTACTTTATTAATCACATTTTCGACCATTACATTTGGATTCTTTTTCAATGCCAAAATTCTTTACCATTCTAACTAAAAGTGGAAGTATGGAATGGCTTATAGTATGCAACCGATTCTTAATGAGATTTTGCTATATCTCAGCTTAAGAGTCACATACTTTATTTGTTGGAAACGTCCAAGAATGTTTTAATACAACTTGAAATGGAATTTTCTAGAAAATTGCTCATTGGTTGGAATGAATTGTTAATTTTTCTAATGCAGGAATTAAGTCACGCAATCATGGAAGCTACTCAAATGAATCCTGATATGACTGTTGAGAAGATTGAAGTGCGCCAAGAGTCTACGGCATAAAACTCTACTATCATCCGTTCCTCTTGGATCAGCTTCTAGGAGAGCCATGACCATAACTTCACTGTATTTTTATAAAGGCCACATTTACGCAATATTAATAAATGTTTATTTCGTCAGGATTAAGAGACTATTAAACATTTCGATGTTTCGTTTACTGAATTTACTCTCCAGTCACCATGTTCTCTTCACCTTTGACGCATAAGCGACTACTATATCCCCGTGATATTTATTACTTCGGTTTCATTTATTGTATTTCAACAATTCAATCCAATTTTTCGTGAACTGTGCTAAGAATTGCTTTATGTTTTTTTTTGTTCGATCGAAAGCGAATGATATGTTTTTTTCAGTAGTGCAGCATTTCTACGTGCGAATTACTTAATGGTAAAGTAATTTGTGTGTTTCATAACGTATGTATGTGTTGGTTGAGCTGTTTCGTAACTGTTCCCTCATAGTTGTATGCTTACCGCTTTTGCTTCCTATTCCTATCATTATGTTGAAATTTGGACGCGTCACAATTATTCTCTACACAGCCTTTTTTGCTGCCTTTTCTTTTGGGCGCTGAAAGTTTTTCAATCGAAGTTCACTGGAAAATTTTTAACAGAAGTTCACAGTCCGAAATTATATCAGCAAGCCAGTTCTCTCCGTATAAGCGCTGTTGTTCATGCTGAATAGTGGAATATGAATACTGTTCTGAGATAAGTATATTCCGTTTTTTTCCAATTGGTGTATCTATTATATTTTTCAATATCTTTAACCGTAGTTAGACCTATACAACAAGAGTTTTCATCTACTATCAGAAGCTTCCCTATTTCCCCCCCCCCCCCCTATATTCTATTTTCATGCAACAATTTCATTGCTGAAACACTATTCACTTCTTGCTCTTGCACTGTAATTAGCTTGTCTTTTGTCATCACATCAGAAACTTTTACAGTCATGTTTTGGTTTTCGATAAACCTCACATCCTGGCTAGCTAGAATTCCCACTAACTTAAATTGATCAACCACAGGAATGCTGGAATAATTATACTCTTTCATTAGTGAAATTGCTTCTGCAACTGTTTTATCTGGAGAAATCGTGATTGGGTTATACACGATCCAACTTTCATAATTTTTTACCCTTCTGACTTCTGAAACTTGCTCATCTATTGATAAATTCTTATGTATGCAACCTATTCCACC
>KN716572.1:0-10777 GCA_000816705.1 Dictyocaulus viviparus
TAGTTCTTTCACGTTTACTCAGCCTAGTTTGGCACTGAGATTTTAGCAGCCTCTCCGTACTCTTCCTACCCGACGCTGCCGTACCGGGGGCTCTTTCGGGGTCAGGGGAATGTGGCCCGTTTTTTTAACTGTGTTTTGCGATTGTTCCCACTGCTGGCTTGCAGAGCCGTTCCGCGGGGGCTGAAAAGTTTTGTTTATTCATGGGCAGCTTGCCAGTCTATCCCGATGAGTGGACTGGAGTTTATTTGTTGGAAGCGACTCCTAACCGCCTCCCGTGTACTTCCTAGTCATTTGATTGCGGGCTTTTGGCCAAATCGACAAGCAGGATACAATCTATATACACATAAGCACAAGTACGTACGCATTCATAAATGTTACTATATGCATACAGAAGGTATGAGTCGACCAGCACAGCAGAATCAAAGAGTCCTTGAATCCACCCGCGTCTCAAGGCAAGTACACGGTTGCTTTTGGTCCGCGATTCACACTCTATCCGCCACCTGGGGTCGCGCCACGTAGCCGCGCGACTAACCGGCTTGAGATCCCTCAGCGATGGAGATCCGTGGTTCTGTTTTATACTCCTTTATAATCTTATGATTTATATCGGTTTTGTAATGGTTTGCTTAACATAGTCTTCCTCTTAATTTACCTCTTATAAAAGTACTGTGATAAAAATAGAAACGATTACGGTATCATCTATATACTACCGGATTATCAGATTTCTGATCTGACAGCGATACAAGAAAATCACCAACAGTTCGTCGAGATTCTTACGAGAAAAGTTGAATTGTTAAAAGAAGAGAAAAATGAGTGGCTATTGGAGAGAGAACGGTAAATTTACATTAAAAATCATATCTTTTTTTTGCTGATACCTCATGACATTAATTGTTTTTTTTCGCTTATAAGGACTATTGATTTTGATTTCAACATTGATAGTATGGAATGGTTTCTGTTGAAAATGCTCTTTATTCTTACAGCCATATCGTTCCTCGACCCATTTGAGGATATTTCTTTTGAAGGATATCTAAAATCTTCATATTTTAGACTTATTGAGAAGATCACATCATTCGAAAAATCCATATATAAAACAGAAACCTGTGACGAAGATAAACAATCAGCTTTGGAAGCTGAAATCAAGAAGCTGAATACTGAGGTACGAAACGGATTAACGTGGTCTCGTCTAGATGAATTGAAGTTTTTTTCATATTGATTTCTACTCTAAATAATGCCAATAAAGAGACGTTGTTCCGAAGGGATAGCTGGGGCTACAGTAACACCCAGGTTGATACCTTATATATCCGGTTTTAAGTTCGGTCTCCAAGCAAAACAAGCCTTCCACCTTTTAGAGGGGTGTGAATAGGTATCGGAATATTCTGGTAGAGTAAGCAACACTTTCTTGGCAACAGATTGCTAGTTTTAAGCCATTGTATAGACCACTCGCATTCAAACATCACGGCGAAGGGGTACACATCTCCACAAAAAGGTAGATTACGCCAATGCTTATTCTCAATTCTACAGTGACATTTCAAACAAAGATTAGTTCTAGTAGCAGTTTTGTTCAAGTGCTGCTGTAAGAAGTCATTAAACAACACCATACTACTGGTAAGTCTCTGATCAAAGTAGAAATTCTTGAAGACAAGAGCTCCTTATTGTAAAATCAAAGCCATTTCATCGGCCAAGAACTATCATTGACTGTAACATTACTCTTGAGGATTTTATTTCGATCAGATGTGAAGTTGATATTTACTTGAGTGCATTTTCCGCTAAGGTGACACGCTACATTTCTTTCATTTTTTCCACACAATTCAATAGTAAATGCTCAAGCTTCATTTTGTTAAGCTGTAAAAAAGAGGCAATATATTATGATGGAATGGTGAAAAAAATGGTACTCTATTCTGACGCGGCTGTATCACAAGTCGGCGCACTCATTTTCCACATACCAGTTATAGAAAGTAGGGATCACGCCCATGACGAATACAGGCTCGAGTCCCCATGTAGACAAGCCGACTTTCCTGTTCCTCTGGGATAGTTGATTTGGGACCACATACACCATGACATCATGAAGACAAAGGATGCGGGTGTATTGCCACAGAGAGGTAGATCAGGCGAATATTTTTCCTGCAATGTTTTGATATAAAATTCAAATACGATACATCTTCATTGAATGACTGAACTATACAACCTTTCATAACTTCTATCTATTATTTATCGTTGACTCGTTTTTACAACTTTTTCGATTACACAGGAAACTATCGCTATTACCATATAACTTTTAGGTAGAGGACAGTACAGGTATGAGAGAACGTCAGACTGAAGTAATCAATGAGTTGACCAAAAAGTTGGAACAATTAGAGCGTGAAAAAGCCGAGTGGTCAACAGATAAAAAAAGGTTATAGTTTGTTCATATTTTGTTATAGTATCTTTTAAATCTGTGTTAAACACAGTCCAAGACGACTCCGAAGCGAATCAAACCTTCTCTTCATCCGAGGTCTGTGAATACTATGTGAATAATCTGAAAAGGTAACTTAGTAACCTCCATGATAGCACCTAACAACAAATGGTTGGTGTATCTCCGCAAAGGAAAAATTACGTTAAAGCTCATCTTAATCGCTATCCCTACTTTTAAATTTCAGAGAACAATTAAATAAAAGGCGCAGCTGTTGTGATACGCAGGACTTTATCTGTGTATGCAAGTTCGAATCCGTTCCCAGTCAAATGAAGCCGTCCATGGCTTAACGATTGATGGATTGATAAGAGAACATTCTGGAAGAATAAGCAGTATTGACTTGTTGAAAAATTGATAGGATCAAATCAGCGTATGCAACCACTTGCATATACGTAATATCATTAAGGATAGGAGGAAGACGTGACGAATCCCATTGTGATGAACTTCTATACCGCTTATACTTATTTAAAAATTAACATAACATGACTGTCACTTCTGATATTGGATAGATATTATAGCATGATGTTCTTGTTAAAAATAAGTGAAAAGCACTATAAATGTTTTAACACCAAAAGAGAAGATAAGGTTACATAAAATGGGATTTAGCGTTGATCAATCCTCTTACGGAATTTGCCTACGGACTTTTACAGTGCCAAATCAATTAAATTATAATATAATTAATAGTAATATAATTAGGAATTAAGCGAACCGAACTAGCGAACCCGGAGTGGGAATGCGGCCGCGTACCTGATTGAGGCTTGCGTATCATTGTGGCGCTTATACCACTGCGCCACGCGCCAAAAACAAAACAATATTCCATAAATAGAGGCTAAAGACTAGTCAAACAGCACTCAGAAGGTCTTCGATTTTTTTTTACTTTGAAGTATAATTATTGATTTGCCGACTGCCTATAGAACAAGATGACTTCTACGATATAAATTTCCATCGTCAACATTATGATTAACAAAGCTGCTAGTTTTATAGAGATTGTTCAATTCGTAGCTTGTGAATTGGTTATATGAATTTTCCTTGAAGTAAAACATTGTATGATGATCTTCAACAAATTCGTAAGAGTTTTAGAAGGTATTTGTTTAAGCTTTGAAACACAAATTACGACCTTAAATAAACAATTTGCCTCAACTAATCATCACATGGAAGAGATGAAAAGGTCAAATCAAACTCGTGTTGAAGAACTCACTAATGAGGTATGTTTTGATTTAGGCTCTTAATACAAATAAAAAATACATCGTTGAAAGATGAACTGGAAATGAAAACACATTGAGTTCTTTTTTTCACTAATTATTTCAACAACTTTTTTTCTTTCCCTTTTCAGTGGCATATGAAAAGAAAATTGTTACATGTATACTGTAAAAATCGCCTATGGGATCTCCATAGATGTCCATAAAAGAGAAATTTTCGAATCAAATACAAAAATAATTTACTTCATTAATATTTCTGAACGAATCTAGTTTAAAAAGTTAACAGCCAAGAGAAGAAAACGAGAAAAGAAAGAAGTATGAAGTAAAAAATATTCCGCAAGTACTTGATCGAAGTCAAATCAAAAGGTACTACTTTAAAGGTTACATATTCAAAACAGATACTGGTACTGTGATGAACACAAAGTCAAATATGTTGCGGTTTTAGTCCTTCCGTCATCCTCTTTCTTTAAGAATTCTCGAGAGGTTTTTCCAGAACAATCAACTTTCTGATCAACTACGAACAGCCAGAGATTCACTTACCGTATTACAGGTGAAAGTTGACTTTTTAGAACAAGCAATGGTATGTTGATTTCATTTAACATTTCATAAATTTATATAATCGATATAATATCGTCAAATATTATTTTAAAGTTTGTTAAATTTGGTAGTTAAAAATAGTTAAAGCTATAACGCTAATAATATCAAAAATACTATTGATTTTATTATTGAATTTTTCTTTCTTTCTATAATGAATTACAACAAAACAATGAAAAGCAGCAAGAGAAAAATCGTCTGGACTTCTTAGAATGTCGTAAACGAGAAAATGCAGCTTTTGAACTGCAGCTTCATCAGGTACGTGAACCACACATTTTATCTTAAAGCTATTGAAAGAAAAGAAATCCGAAACGTTATCCTTCCAAGCTTCTAGTGGATTTTTGTGGATTCGAATGTGATTACAGTTTGATCAATGCCTAGGTATTCCGGTTGGATAGTTTTATTTCATTCAAATGACATTATATTTGCCAGAGAATTCCGGATATCTTCGTGGCATGGCTAACTGATATAATCAATGTGTTCCAATTTTTCCATACTGTACTCACCACTGGTGATTTCAAAGACAGACCTGGTTGTCCTGAATTAGGACCTCATCCTATTTCTTGGATTTAGAACTTTGCTTTCAAAAGCATTTTCCATCATCATATTGCATTATGAAGTAACTTTATAGAATTACCTTACACCTTAGCTCACACAATACATTAAAGAACAAAATTCTACTAGTATCTATTACTCTGTCTTCATACTTATATTCGTGAGATAGTGATTAGATTTGGAAGACAATTGACAAATGTTGTCCCAGTTCACATTGTCGCGCCACTCAATCAGCGAAATCTCCTCTGCGATCGATGAAGTACTATTTGATCTATCCATAAGAAAAGCAAATAAAACTTGATTGGAATGGATTGAATTGAACTGAATTAAGGATAGTTTGTGCGAGGCTCCGACTTTTGTAATTAACTCAGCATTGTGGCGATATAGTGATATTTTGTCCTTACAAGTCACCATTTGAATCGAATATGTATTCATTCAACATTGGCAGTTCTAGAAAAGACCTAATGTGTGACAAGAGAAGCTCAATGAAGTTTTCACGTCAAATTCTATTTTATGAATTAGATAGTGAATAACCCTCATATTGTAACTGAAAGAGGAACGGCGTACCGTACTATATGAGCTGCCACAATGACACACAGTTTTCTACCGTATGCGCTGGTTCGAGTCTGTCATCAAGATAACCAAGCTTTCAAACTCTTAGAAATTGATGAATTGGTATCAAATTTATTTAGAAGAATAGACAGCTGTCACTTGGCAATTAAGTATACCTCTCAACTCATTGTAGAGTCCAATCCTATTCAATTACATCCGCTATAACAACAAGACGAGTGTGTTGTTCATCTCCACAAATGGATTACGTCAATGTCCATCCTTATTTATTGTCCTATAAATGCACCAATAATAATTATATCGTATTGATAATAATAAGCTTTTCCGTTGCAGTTCAGATATCCTTTATGCATTTATGCTCGTAGATCAAGAAATGAGGTAGAACTTAGCTAATAGTGTGCTTTATTTATTATAAAAATTATTATTATAACTGCATGCTAACAACACTACGGCTACGCTTATTACCTTTCACTTTTTTCTTCACATTTTCTTCCCTTACATGAAATATAGCATAAAAATAGTTTTCAATTTCATAGATGTCGTCAGTGTTTAATAAGTGAGGAAATTGAATCTAATCATATTGGTAGAGATGATACCGTAATCTATTTATTCGAAAATGCAAATGATTTAAATACTTGCAAAATCTTTAGATGCAGGATGAATATCGTAGTGCTATAGAACGAATTAGAATACTCAATGAGGAAAAAGATACTGTTAATGCTAAACTTATGGAAATGTGTACAAAGCTGGAAGAGAAAGAGAATGAGGTAAACATTCTTGACATTTATATCAGTTGTGTTCAAAATAATTTTCTTACTATATATTCTGACGTAAATGTGATTATGAATATTGATCGATTACGAACTGAATTATTATCTTAACAACGTACCATATGGCTATCAGCCAGAAATCTGATTTAAGTAAATATTGATCAGTTGTTTTGATAGCAGATACTGTAGAGATTTTGGCGTATTTGCAATAAAGAGTTTTTTTGTACTCAGATGCAAATGCAGCTTAAAGTGACATCCTCAGTCAAAGTTTTTAGAAAAAGATTATGTTCAGAAAGCTTTGTTTCTGGATAACAAAAGGTTACTTTCTATTCTTGTGCGGTATATGTTTTGCTTGCTTACATCAAGCATGTAAATATAGCAAATACAAGTGCTTTGTAATAAGGACGAGATAAAGAGTAAAGACAGTAATTCTGTATGTTAGTGCAACAGCTTTCTCTCTTCCCTCAAGATTACGGATTTCAATGAGTGAAAAAGCTTCCAAAATGTTTTTATTTTATTGTTCTCTCCAAAGATCTTTCTTAACCTAATCGTTACAGCTTACTTCTTTACGAACCGTCGAAGGCAACATTTTAACCCTTCACAATGAAGCCACGAAGAAAATGTATGTATACTTCTTTATACATAGTCGTAATTTTATTTTATTTTGCAATGACATTATAGTGTCCATCGTTGTGCTGAGTTGTCCGCAAAACTCGGAACCTCAGGCGGTACTCGAACACGAACTTATATATCCGGCCTGCCGTGCTGATCCATTGCACTACCGAGGTCCGAGCTCTACGACCCCTCAATGCTTTAATTAGGGTAAATGGGTACTATTATCAACACTCGCTCGTTAACCGGTACGATCTGGTGAGCCGATATCGGCACAGTTAAGCTGATACTTGGTTACTTGCTTGCTTAGTTAGATGGCCTGTTGCCACGCGTAGTGCGGACTCCAACAACTTTCATTAGTTTATTCTTGCGCGTTTGTAGTCCATGGTGGTGGTCTTCCGCGTACATGGCGACACTGGCGCAGCCTATTCGTAATCATGAAATCGCTTTAAGCTGTAAGTACAGCTTTCTAATGTTTGTCTCGAACACGTCCGCCCATCTTGCAGGCGGTCGCCCAGGAAGATTGCAGACGAGGTAATTTTCTGATTCCATTACTGCGGAGTCCAGCTTGGTGCTGTGTTTGCCAGTTATATTTAAGATGACTCCTTTCAGGTGCTTTGTGAGTAGTTTGTAAACTCCTCAACGTGGTTGAGGTATCAACTCGTCTCAGATGCCCAAGGTATATATAAGATTTGTTTTCTTCGATTTGGAAACCATCAATCTTGATTCGATTTTCATCGCACTATGGGTTTTTCATGAACTGGGTTTTCTTCTTATTTATTCGCAATCCTATCTTCTTCACAACTTCGTTCAATTCGTTCAACATCATCTCTACCTCCCCTGTGCTTGTCGAAAATAGGATGATGCCGTCCACAAAACGAAGATTTGATTGAAATTTTCTATCGATGCATATGCCTCTTTTGTTCTAAGCTAACGACCTGATTATTCATTGCACGGTGGCGGTAAACAGCTCAACGAGATCGTGTCGCCTTGTCGAACTGCTTTTTTTAGGAATACTAAGGATTCCATCGAAAAACTGCATTCTGCTTGTGCGATTTCGATAACAGTCATGAGCATTGCCACATAAGACGGTTTCATTCCCTAATCGACAAGCGCTGATAGCACAGGTTTCGTTTCGATGCTGTCGAATGCTTTTTCATAATCCACGAAGATGAGGAAAAGGGGCAGGTGGTATTATCGACAGGTCTCTATGACCCTCGCTACCGTTTGGATGTGGCCCATGCAGCAAAATCCTTTGTGAAATCTTGTTTGTTTTGCAGGTTGAGCCTCCTCGAATGTTGTTGTTATGCACAACAGGATAATCTTTGTGAAGAGCTTGTAAAATACACTCAACAAGCAAATTCGAACGGTAGTTTCGAATATCGGTATTGGTAATTTTGAATATCCTCTCGGTTCACTTTCTTGTGTAAAAGGACCGTGTTCGAGGTATCTTCATTCTGAAGATAGCTTATCATATGGAGTGTCAGAAGAACATGTAGTTTGTGGCCATCAGCTCGAAGGAAGTCGACATTCATCTTATCCGGGCCAGGAGGTGTGCCATTTTTCATGCTTTCTATAGCAGCCTGAACTTCAGATGGAAGAATTCATGGTAGTTTACCTCTAGAGGGTATTTGAGGATTCTGCAATGAAATCGTGGAACCGGAAAAGGTTGGTATAGAACGTTACTGTTATTAATTCCATATTATGGCTAGACATAGTTGGTATCCTGTCTTCGTTAGGCTAAGCTGACAGAGGAACACGGTAATCACGAAGGTTTCGACGACACTTTTTCAGAGTAGTTCGTTTTCGAGCTACTTCCACTCCGAGCTAAATAGTCTTGCAACGATCTCCTACATTTGGCATTCATTACCAGCCGTGTCAGACGGGTTGCAGTTGGATTCAGCATCAGTCTTCTCCGAGCTTCGAGCATTTTTTGATGCCTACAAAAATGCGTTGTGATCTTCTTAATTGAAAGACTAGAGCATATTCGGCACAATCCATAGAAAAGGCGTGTTGTGGAGAAGAGTAACCGCGAGACGCTCTCCATTTTCGTTTCGATCCCCTAAACTAAACTTTCCGATCCTATAGCGCTTTTCGTTTCGTTTCGGATGAATTTTTCAACTCGTTGTAAAATGCGTCTGATTCGCTCTCATTTGCTATACCAGTTGGTGAGTAGCAATCGATATTGCTGATTTTCCATTGACGCCATGGTTGGAGACGAAATATGGCTAAACGAGGAATTTCATAAGAGTTGACGAGATGGACGATTGATGGCAAAGCCAACGTCACCGACGTGTCGTGTGGGGACCTTCTCTCTACGAATACCAAGTGTTCCTTCATTGAGTTGTTTTGTATGGATTTTTATGCTCTTGGTCTCCTATAAAGCTACCACGTAAAATTTATTCCGTTTCGTAGCTTCAAGAAGAGCGTAGAGATCGGCGTCTGAGGAGACTGCTCCGGCATTGATGTACAAAGGAACAAACAGTCTGCATAGCGTGTCGTGGGCGTGTTCTTTAGATCCGTATCCAACGTGATGATTGGTTTGGGAGATTTGACCGCCTTTCACCGGTTGTCTTACCGTCTGACGCGACAGACGGTAGAACAAAGTGTGCGCGGGACTGAGGCCGAAGTTTTGTTGGTGTAGCTTTAATTCCCTAGATTCCTGAGATAGCCCAGCTCAGGAGTTCTCACGGTCTTCATCACAGGCAGTACCGGCCTTTATGGATCAGAGGGATGTACCTCCTTTTCACTTTATTACATCAAGTCGATGGCGGTTTTTGATAGGTTTACTCTTGGCTGGGTATTCATATGAAAATAAAAACTTAGGAGCATCTCCTAGCTACGTTGAAGTGGTCAACCATCTGGGAGGGTTAAGCCAACAACTGCGGGGTAGCCTGAAATTTCAGACACAATCGTAATTTTATTTATTTTGCAATGTTTGTACATCTGTAAATGCTGGTTCAATTCCCGCCTGAGGTTCTGAGTTTTGCGGCCAAATCAGAACAACTACGGACTATTTTTTTTTCATTTCAATATTTCTTTGAGCAATTAAAAAATCTTTGATGACCAGCACTATACCAATCGAACTATAAACTAGGTAGGAACCATTTTAAAACGGGTCGATAATTTTTAGGGGGCGCGCAGCGAAGTGATGGAGATGCCGATGCAATATGCTAGCCCGAATTAGGTTCGCGGGCGCTCCAGTGCTCATCTAGCCTGCTAGCGACCCTATATCGGTAGCTTGGTGTCAGAGAAATTTGTGTAAGATAAACAGCACTGGTTTCATGAGAAGTGGTTAACTCAAGTAGCTGTATAGACCAGGCTCGCATTCGACTTTGACTCCACGATACCACGCTCAATTCGAATGCACAGACGCATCCTACATAGGGATTCATCAACGCCAAAGCTAATTATCAAAAAGCTCTTTCATATCTTGTTCTCGTCTTTTGCAGTTCGTATAGGTGGCTTCATACACACGAATACTTAACCAGGCTGTCATGACACGATAAAAATCACTGTGTTTTGAGAAATACATCTTTTTTTTCTGTGGTTTTTAAAATGTTTTTTATTTTAGTACTGCATTGGAACATCAACAAGAAAAACAAGAGCATAATTTGAACGAGGTGAATTTTTTTCAAAATGAATTGAAATGTAATAGCTGGCGATTAAGTGAGGTGCTACAGTCTTACATTCACCTGGATCACCTAGATTCCCGTTGGTCATCGACTAAGTCGAGCGGGCACCAGTAAAACTTCCATTTTTCCCTGTCGCGCGCAAGGGTAGTCCAGTGAATTCTTTTCGCTCTAGGGATTCGTTGAGCATCATAATCCCTTTCTATGTCCTTGGTGAATAAGTTAGACCTTCAGGCTGATGGTCTTCCTGCAGTGCGTTTCATGTCCAGTGGAATCCAATCACTTACAGCTCGTGTCCACCGGTTATCATCCATGCGCATCACGTGTCCGGCCCACCTAATCTTCGAAAGCTTAGCGTGCACGGTTGCGTCTCTGACTTTTGATCGTTGACGTAGATCA